>VONZ01001762.1:0-100569 GCA_012976165.1 Labeo catla | reverse complement strand
AAAACGCTTGAAAACGCTAGTGTGGACGGAGAGCGTTTTAAAACGAAAACTCCGTTTTCAAATTCCTCCGGATTAATGTAGACTTACACCTTAATCTTTCCCTGAGGAGGAGGGATCTGCAAGTTGGTTCCTTTCAGATCCAACATTCTGATTGGCCTATGCTGTCAGAGGTGTCCATGGTATGGCCTCTCTCTGGCATGAGGTCTATTTGCATAGCGTCCACATTTAGAACCATGGGCGACATTTGACTCTGGTGTAAGAAAAAAAAATCTGATAAGCATCAAAACAATCCCCTACCATACTGCAGCGCACCAAAGCAGTCATTACAGCGCAGTCAAGATCAACTTAAAGAGGTTGCCAACGTTTACTAAAACTTTGGAAGGTACTTTTGACTCTTGAATCTGGCAAAGCTTCCCGTTTTAATTGTCAGTTGACAGCCTTTCATTTTTAACCAAATGTGCACGCTGCTTCTCTGATTTTCCATGTCTTTTTCCCGTGTCATGCGAAATGTATCCGTTTTGATTCGTTGTTACTAAAGGTGAAACACGTTAAGAAAAAATGAACGATCAGTTGTGGGACTATTTTGTCATAAGTCGCATACTATTCATTCCTGAACTTTACTGTCCGTTACTGGCAATGAATTAGGCTACTGGTTGATATGTCCCGGTAGAGCCCTGCATTGCAGCATGAGCCCGACGGACCCCGACTTTTTTACGCCCCGGGCTTCGGGCCAATTGTCACGTCATAGTTAAGACGCGGGACGGGCTTCGGGCCTGTTTTAGGCTTCTTCTTATTCTTATATTTCAGACATCCACCAAATATGGCGATGAAAAAAAAATCCGCTCTGGCGGAAACAACATGAGACTTCACTTTTGCTTTCACTTTCGAGATCGGCTCGGAAGGCGTTTAGTGTTGCCTTCAGCGCAGCTGGAACAGTTCCGCGTTCAAAGCTTGCCGCAAAGCACCGGCAAAAGTTATTACCATGAATGTGTCGGGGGGAAATAGTAAGGAGATTTTTAAATTATTCATTAATAAACTAGTGTTTTCTGAATCAGTGTAGCAAGGATGAAGTTGCCGATCCGAACTCGCCATCTCCTCTTTGGATGCGCCTTTAGAGAGAAATGCATCCTTACAGATTACATAATGAAATTAAGGTTAAGGTATTCGTTAAGGTATAATTTCAAGCTTTCTATATATATATGTATCATGTCTGTGAGGTATGTATTGGCTGAGTTTCGGTTCATTTTTGTGAAGCGCTCCTGTTGAGACTACAGACAGCGCATCATGTTTGTTTTCTTTATGTTAGAAGCACCATTTGCAACGTTTTGTTGATATTGTGAGTGCACACAAATAAAAGCAGACCCTTTACATTTAGGAATGATGTATTATTCTTACTTTTGTCAGCAAAAATTATTTAAAATGGTTTCCACTGAAAAAAAATGCAAGTGATCGCGCTGGCCCCTCCATGTTCTGCAAAGCGGCTTAGCTTCCACTCTCCACACAAATGATTGGAGAAGCGCCTAATAGCACACATTTATCTAGGTTTAACGTTTAAACTAACATTGATTTATACTTTAACTGTTTTATATCTGTAGATATTTTATTTTAGGCAAGTCGTGATGATTTGAGAAGGCAAAATTGATCAAACAGAGTATGATCAGTCTTCCGCTGGCCGCTTTGTCGTTACTTTAAAAAACAAAAACTTATATTTAATGAACAAAACAAAAAAACGCTTCAAAACAAGTTTTAAGTTAACTCTAATAAAAAAAAACAAACAAAAACAACATAATCACTTTCTGGCGCATTGTACAAAACTTGACTCATTTTAATAGCCGAAACAGTAGTATGTCGCCCCTGTGGGAGAAGAGGGAAAAGATTTGGCCATCGGACTCAACAGAATTCTGATAACTGCCTGACAAGGGCCGGGTGGAAGAACTTAATCCAGTATAATTATGCAGATGTCTTTCCTAAACATTGCACCGTATAAAACAACGTACAAAATCTGAACGATTATGTATCTAGAAAGTGCAAAGCTCGCTTCACTCTATTATCAAGGAATAAAAAAGCTGCCACTCATTTCAGTTCATTCTGCATCCTCACAAGTTCTGTTAGTAATCAGGAAGCTCTCTAAACTACCGAGTCTGGTACTAGTGATAATTCAGTTGCTTTGCTTTCGCTGATGCGTCGCATAATCGCCTAGGCAATTCCGTACAACCGGGTCACCTGCATGGCAAACCGGCCTCAATTCGTGTGTGGCTGGGATAACGTGTCCATCTGGGCCCAGCCAACATTTGTATGTGGGGCCCATATGGGTATGAACTGGGCTGAAAAATGGGCCCCATATAGGATTGTCCGCGGGTTCCGTAATGGCCCCATGTTAACTGCCCACGTGGATTTCATATAGGATTGAACTTGTCACAAAGTGGGACCCAACTGGGCAACATGCACAAGACCCATCATGGTCCCAGCTTTAACCCAGCTAACATTTGATTGTGGGGCCCATGTGGGTTTGACATGGGCTGAAAAATGGGCTCTATATGGGATTGTCCGTGGGTTCCATAATGGCCCCATGCCAACTGCCCACATGGGTTTCATGTGGGATTACACTTGCCAACAGGTGGGCCCCAACTGGGCAACATGCGAAAGACCCATCTTGGCCCCATCTTTACTACATGCGCTGAAATATGGGTTTTAAGTGGGTTTGTCCATGGGTTCCATGTTGGCCCCATGCAACATACCCATGTGGGTTTTATGCAGGATTTACCTGGGCTTTAGGTGGGGCCCATCTAGGGATCATATGCAAAACCCATCTGGGTTCTATCTAAATATGGGTTTTACATGGGTTTGTCCATGGGTTCCATGTTGGCCCCATGCAACTTATCCAATGTGGGTTTTATGTAGGATTTCACTGGGCTTTAGGTGGGGCCCATCTAGGGAACATATGCAAAACCCATCTGGGTTCCATTTAATATATGGGTTTTACATGGGTTTGTCCACGGGTTCCATGTTGGCCCCATGCAATTTACCAATGTGGGTTTTATTTAGGATTTCACTGGGTTTAAGGTGGGGCCCAACTATGAAACACACACAAAACCTACCTAGGTCCCATCTTCAAACTCTATGTGGGAACTACATGGGATAAAGTATGGCTTGCAAGTGGGATTAAAAAAAGTTTTAAAGTTTTAAAGCATTAGCATTCAGCAGTACACAGTGAGATTGAAATCTTTTCAAATTTCAATTTTTTTGAAACTACCCATCATATGCTATATTCTGATACCTAACTGTTAAAATCATTTAATTGTTAAAGTTAACAAACATTTTGAACTTGTATTTGAACCAGTGTTTACTGAAAGCTTTGAACATTTGCACATAGAAAACAGAGACAGTAAGAAACAGCAGCAGCAACTATACATTTTTCAGTACTGCTTACACTGCAGACAGACATTTGTGCATTCTAGACACCCTCAGTCCTCCTCTGTCTCTTGTCCCAGTAAACCATTTTGAGAGTTCCCTCTCAGATTCTTGCTGGCTGATCTTTGACATCAGTGCAGTCTTCTTAACAGCATCTGCAAAACAAATATATTTAAAAATAGGACATTTTTAAATTTTTCAGGAAGATGAGGTATGAAGATGCTGCCCTCCACTACAGTAAGGAAAACAACAGAGTAAAAGCAAAGGTGCTTGTTTACAGGCTATTCCAATAACTTTTCTACAATGTGTTTAGTAAACGTGAAATATTATGTTACTTACACATGTTAAAATACTACAAAATAATAACTTTTACTCAACTCAAGGGCGAGTAAATGACGACAGATTTTTTTTGTTTTTGTCAACTATTCCTTTAAGAGTCTCAGTTTTAATAACTTAAATTAGAGCTGCATGATTCTGGATATATAGAGAATCCCATTTTTGTTTAGATTCAAACAGATATCAAGATTCTGAACATCGAACTAAAAATAAAGTGTAATTTACTAGAAGTTCTGTACTAGAAATACTATGACTGGAGTCTATTTAAAATGTTTAATCTTGAATGATTTTTTTTTTTAACTGTATGAATTAATGATTAAATGACTCATGAATAGGGGTGTGACGAGACACAAATCCCACGAGACGAGACGAGACACGAGATTGGGTTCACGAGAACGAGACGAGATGAGATTTTTAGACTTTTCTTAAGAAATCCTCAATGATGAAATATATAGGGAAAATAGTCTTTTATTCATCTGAAAAAGACAAAATGCAAAAAAATTAAGGTGCATTTTGAACTTTATGAAATTAAACTTCAATTTTAATGAATTATATGCACTAATAAACAACATTTAAACAAGAGCTTCATGATTCTTGATAAATTGAGAATCCTAGTTGTTTTTTATAAATTGGAGATTATGATTCTCTCACGATTCTGGAGAAAAAAAGATTAGAAAACTAAACAAAATAACAATTTACTAGTGGTTCTGACAAACTGTTCATTGCTTAAGTCTTTTAAAAACATATATTCATTTAAACAAAATAAATAATAAAAAAACATTCAATAAAGGAGTCAGTGTCTCACTTCATTAAGACTTGTTTGACTATTGAAATCTCCTGAATGAATGATTCAATGACATGTTTTAAACGGTCAGTTGTCGCCACCTGCTGGCGGAAAAGAATAAGCGTTACAATACGTTCATAAGTGTTATACTTTGGTTTTGATCGCTACTGTAGACAATAAGTGTTTATACCCAAACTATAAACTTTTATCCCAGTACTTCTTTTATTTAAATGTCTCAGAAATAATGATTATAATGTGGTTGAAAAGACTCTTTCTGCATTCACATTTACCCCGACCCTCTGATTCATTAATATGGGCAGCGACAAAACCTGCTTCTCACGCTTCACTGACACTCCCGATGTGAAACAGTCCTAATAGACACAGCTAAATCCTTGTTATTTAGGAATAAGATCGCGTGGGTGTTTGAATCGACACCTCGATATTTGGATTAATAGTGCAGCTCTAATGTAAACACGGCAAAATGTTTTGCGAGGATACTGTCACGAGATCTCGCGAGACACATCGGATCTCGCGAGATCTCGTGCCACGAGATCTCGTCACATCCCTACTCATAAATATATGTCGTTTCATTACTGGATGAATCTGTGTTTTTTTAATGAATCTCTTGAATGATTCAATGACAAATACATGTGTTTAACAGTCACTTGTCAGCACCTACTGGTGTAATGTCACTGATATAATCTTTATCTGAATTGTCAACTTTGTTTCAAATGATTTGCTCTATTTTGATAGCTACTGTAGACATCAGTGATTATATCCAAACTAAAATTTTATCCCAGTACTTCTTCGATCATTTAAATAATTCTAACAGAAAAAATGATAAGTGCTGTTGAAAAAGTGTGACACTGTTTTATTCCTACACATGACAACTGCCCTCTCTTTCTGGATCAGTAGGAACACTGACATGAAGCACTGTATTGCAAAAAAGCTCCATGTAAACAACTCAGTCAAAATAAAAATGCTCAAACTGATTACGATTTCAATTACTTTAGAAAGGTAGGACAAACCTTTTCTAATCCATTACATAGGACATGTAAACACTTGATCAAAGTGATAACGAACTAGAAAAGTTTTGTGCATGTGTAATGAAGTAGAAATGACATATGATGCACAAAATGAGCTGATGTTGTTGTAATATTATATTAAAGAACATAATAAATGACTGCAATGTCAATCAAAAATTCTCTTTCTACTTATCAACTGTGAAGTGGTGTAAGACAACATTGTCCAAGTGACCGTTTCAGACTCTGATTTGCAGACACCTTGTTTTAAGCATGAGAAAGGGTGTTTTTATTGCTTGGTTAGTATAAGCAGCACAACACAAAGCTTTATGGCTCGTAATCAGGAATCAAAAAAGATAAGATGTTAAATTTGCTTTTTAAAACAAATTGATGGTTACACTAGTCAAAGCTTGTGTTCACACCAGCTCTCCATGCTGCATCTGTTAAGATAGTTGCCTACGTCTCCTACGATTAAAATGAATGGCTAGTGCGGTGGCTGCGACATACGTAAACCTATCAACATCCATCGCCATGACTTATCGTGAGACAAAAAAAATTACATTTTAGTCTCATAACATTGGTTAATGAAACTGCTGTAATTTCGCAACATTGTTTTATCAACAACATCGCAAAAGTTTTGTGCAAATCTGTGATGGAAATGCACCTAGTGTACTTTCTATACTGGATGCGGCACGGCACGGCGTGGCACGACACAATAAATCCCAGCTGGCAAACTGATGCCTCGTTTTATTTATGATGTACTGACAAAGTTTAAAGGGGTCATTGGGTGCCCATTTTCCACAAGTTTATATGATTCTTTAGGGTCTTAATGAGAAGTCTTTAACATACTTTGGTTAAAATTTCTCAGTGGTAGTGTAAAAAAAAACCCACCCATTTTACCATCAGCCCTTTTTAGAGTGAGCCATTCTGTTCCATGTTCCTTTAAACGCTAATGAGCTCTGCCACCCCGCCTCTATCTCCTGTGGGGTGACGATCAGTAATGTTTACTTTAGCCGCATTTAACCGCAAAACTTGCTAACTAGCACATTATTAAGAAAAGGCGAATTGCAAAGATGCATAAAAAACACCCATATACTTGCTTCTGCTGTAGGTGAAACTAGATTACAAATGATTCGCATGAACATAGACACATTTATTTAGGCTGCCGGGCAAATTTCCTTCAAAAACAAAAGTAATGTTAATCCTCTGCATCTCAGATGTCGGGAGTAAATGATGAGTGCTACTATGTGCATTACTGCATCCAACAATAGAACACCTCAATCACTCAATCGGAGATAGTCTTGTCTTCCCCTGCACTGGAGTCGAAACAATAATGGTGGTCGGACTGTTCTCAGCGCTCACTCGGCTCAGTTAGGGTGGGTTTAAGTTAAGACTGTCATGTCAATCAACTATCATGGGAGCGGCCTTGGTCGGTGTGACATCACACCGACAAGACACTGACAATGACCTTATTTGAAAAAAGGCATATTACTTGGATTACATTGGATTTTTCCCATATTAAGATTAAAAAAATTCCACTGTGTGAATTTATATCATTATAGGGTGGTTGTGTACACACACAGTCAACACACATTTATGTTCAAACTTGTAAAAATAGGTTTTGCATCCGATGACGCCTTTAAATGATTTTCAATGATCGCTTGGCCACATCTAGTGTAGACAGACTTTAGCTGTCACGCCATGACAACTGTCACCTCTGTTTTAGACACGGTGTTAGTCATTTACGAATAAGATTAAGTGGGGTTTGGATTGAGATTATGATCTTTAATTGATTAATCGTGCTGCTCTGATTTCTGATAATATATGTGTCTCTATCTATTTATGATAATATTTGAAGAGAAACATTACACTTTTAATTCGGAATCATAACTATACATTGTATTAAAGGTATAGTTCACTCAGAAATGAAAATTGTCATCATTTATTCACCCTTATGTTGTTCCAAACATTGGTAACTAGACAGTTGACGGGCCCCAATGATTTCCATAATATTTTTTTTCCTACTATGAAAGTTATTGGCTACTATGAACTGTTTGATTATCAACATTCTTCAAAAAATCTTTTTGTCTTCAACAGAAGAAAGAAATTCATACAGGTTTGGATAAACATAAGGGTGATGAAAGGTAAATGATGCCAGAACTTTCATTTTGGGGTGAACGTCCCTTTTAAGAAAATTATGTAGAATAAAATTAAGTAAAATCACTACATTTACTAAAATCAAAACATCTCACACATTACAAAAAGTCAGTGAATCCATACCAGAAGTGAGAGTGCAATGTAGCAGATAAAGGACAATCCTCCTTCAAATTGGCAGTGATCAGCTGGATCCTTGCTGAATCTGTAGTGGGGTGGGCCCAACGAGTCCTTAAAAAGAATAATTTCTTTTTTTACCATTCCTTTACAATCTTAAACAAAACATATTTAAATTGTACTGAAATTTGCCATTATAAGCCATTTAGGCAACATAAACAAACTGTCAGCTTTGAAACTGTTAGTTATGATCGAAACATGAACCTAATGCATAACAATACCATCAGAAAAATGTGAATCCCCAAAAGAAAGACAAAGAGGATTCACAAAAAAATGGACTCTTCCCATAGATATCATAGCAAGGTAAATACAACTGTATCTTAAAAAAGCTGTATCTTAAAAAAATTGTACACCACAATTAAATCTACCATAATATAATTTTACCTGCAGTTGCATTTATCCTGATATGACACATCTGAAGGCTGTGATGTTCTCCAGTGAATAAAATAAAGGACTGAAGATGGTGACAAGTTCTATTTCATTTTCTTTGTGCCACCTCAGAAAAAGAAAGACAACAGGGAAAAAAGTTACTCAGATTTTCTATCACCAGTGGAGGAAATGTGTTACAAATGTACTTATGATTATAATCACAGTTCAGGTCTGGAAACAGTGGTTAAAACTGACTAACATTTTACTGTAGTCTCTGTATTGGGTGCCTGTTTTCCCTGAAAAACGTGTGCTTGATCTAAAAATGTGAATCAATATCTTATCATTAGAAGTTATCAGTATTTAAAACGGTCATCTACAAAAACATAACACTCTCATACAACACTCTCAACTTTCTTATATATTCCAGTGTTTTCGAGTGTGAATTACAGTTTAATCACTCACTTCACTTATTCCAGTGCTCCTTTACTTCTCATGAGTTTGAGTTTTAAACTAAACATTAATACACACAAACACACACCAACTTCCCCTGGTGAAAAAACCAGCATATGCTGGTAGGTATGTTTTGATGCTGGGATGCTGGTTAGGTAGGTTTTGATGCTGGTTTATGCTGGTCCTTTGCTGGTTTTTGCTGGTCATGTTGCTGGTCAAGGACCAGCATAAACTTTTTTCACCAGGGTCAAACACTAATTTACACTGAAATACGTGCTAATATGCCAGCGCGCTAATATGCTAATCGCGATTAGCCTCTCCCTTTAATT
The DNA here is from genome assembly GCA_012976165.1 of Labeo catla. NCBI lineage: Eukaryota > Metazoa > Chordata > Actinopteri > Cypriniformes > Cyprinidae > Labeo > Labeo catla. The sequence goes on along the minus strand of VONZ01001762.1, from coordinate 91,537 downwards.
TCCTCTCACTCACATTAATTAATTGTGGGTACAAATCATAACTTTATGATGGTTTGACTGAAAAATATTTTGTTACCTGACATCGTCATATGTTTTCGCGATCTCACACATCCAGTCTGCCCCTTCCTCTGTGTTCACATTCCAGCTTCTGTTCTCCGTTAACATCTGACAGTTCAAATTAGTTTACAATAAGAATTTAACAGGCACATAATCAGGAACTGAGCGCGTAATCTTGCGGATCAGTAGCAGCACATCAACAAACTGATTAGTATATTTTCAAACTGCACTAGCAAAAAGGCGCGCGAAGCTGTCATTGGCCAGTTTCGTGAATGACAGTCAGATTAACCAATCCTGATGAAAGCAACAGGTGAAACAACCAATAGAAATTGTTTCAGATTGGTAATGGAAAATAAACTTTTTTTTTTTAACAAACGTGTGTGTATTTAGTATCATTTGATTAATTGGTCAAACAGTGTTTTCATGACAGTGTATGAATAAAAATGTAATAGTGATATGTAAAAGTGCACACAGAATCTCACTGCTCTTTTGAGATTAAAACTGTATCTATTATAATTATTGTTACTAATGCTAATAATTAAAATTATACATATACATTTGGATTTTGAAGAGGTGTTTTGATCAAAATATCGTAAAATGCTAATAAATAAAATGTTAATAATCATAATTATTCAAACGCCAGATATTTCTTGTTATAGACATGACATTTATTCAACATACAGATCTGTTATTATTATTATTATTTTTATTTATTTATTTTTTAAAGATTTTTTTGTTAAAAACAAATTTGAATGATTTAGCATTTTACATTATCAATTTGTGTCAATGTTAAAACAGCAGCTGACATTATTTCAATCATATTTCATCTTTGAAGGTCGGTCATGTGCCGACTAGACTGAAAAGAAAAGTCTGTACTGTTGGTTCAAAAAGAAAACTGAACACAAAACACAATATGCTAACTGAATGAAACAGCACTTTATTCTGAACCCCTGTATCATATGCTGCAAATATGATTTCTGGATATACATTGGATTTTTCCCATCAGAAACATAAATGTCCATTCTGTCTTTCTTCTGTCTGTCTACTGACATTTGTTAAGACATTTGCTTTAAACATTACAGTGTTTACAATAACTTTTGTTAACTCTACAATACATAAATCCACTTTACCAGCTAAATTACTTAGACAGAAATGCCATGCTACCACACAAATGGAAGTTCAAAGACAATATTTTAAAAATGGTGAATAAGGTCAATACTGTACCCACATAGATCCCAAACTCCACCTAGTACCTATATGTGTACTACCTAGGGCCCATGCAGTCAGCCTATATGGGGCTGATTATGTTTGCTCATGTCTTACCCAAGAGGGTCCCCTATTTGGATGACCAGACATGGCACTACCTGGGGACACATTCAGCACATGATTTCTAAATTGCCTAAAATAACCAGGTGTTGGTTGTTTTCACTGTGCTGATTGATTATTGTACGACATCAAAGTACTGCAAGAGCTATGCAGAGCAGAGCAGATGCTCCATCCTTTCGAATCATTCTCGCGGTACTTTGTTGTCATGCAATGATCCTGGATGATGAAGCAACCAACCTGGTTAATTTAAGCAATATAGAAATCCTGTGCAGAATATGTCCCCAGAAAGCGGCACGTTTGGTCACCCTACCACATATTAGTGATGGGAAGATCACTACCCCATATGTATTTCCCCATTCACAACCCATACAGTGATTACCCATGTGGGTACTACCTTGAGCCCATGTAGCCAACCTATAAAGGACTGATTGTGTATGCCCATGTCTGACCCATATAGTTTGGCAAGAGGGCCCTACACGTCTTTCACTGTTCAGAACCCATACAAAGATTACTTATGTGGGTACTACCTTGGGCCCATGTAGGCAGCCCATATGGGATTGATTGTGTTTACCCATGTTCTACCTATATGGTTTGACCAAGAGGGCCCCATATGTGTTTCCCCATTCAGAACCCATATAGAGGTAGCCTTTGTGGGTACTACCTTGGGCCCATGCAGGCAGCCTATATGGGACTGATTGTGTTTGCCCATGTTTTACCCATATGGTTTGACCAAGAGGGCCCCATATGTGTTTCCCCATTCAGAACCCATATAGAGGTAGCCTTTGTGGGTACTACCTTGGGCCCATGTAGGCAGCCTATATGAGACTAATTGTGTTTGCCCATGTTTTACCCATATGGTTTGACCAAGAGGGCCCCATATGTGTTTCCCCATTTAGAACCCATATAGAGGTAGCCTTTGTGGGTACTACCTTGGGCCCATGTAGGCAGCCTATATGAGACTGCTACCCATTGTGCCCATGCAGCCTATATGAGACTAATTGTTTGCCCATGTTTTACCCATATGGTTTGAGCAAGAGGGCCCCATATGTGTTTCCCCGTTCAGAACCCATATAGAGGTAGCCTTTGTGGGTACTACCTTGGGCCCATGTAGGCAGCCTATATGGGACTGATTGTGTCTGCCCATTTTTTACCCATATGGTTTGACCAAGAGGGCCCCATATGGGTTTCCCCATTCAGAACCCATATAGAGGTAGCCTTTGTGGGTACTACCTTGGGCCCATGTAGGCAGCCTATATGGGACTGATTGTGTCTGCCCATTTTTTACCCATATGGTTTGACCAAGAGGGCCCCATATGGGTTTCCCCAATCAGAACCCATATAGAGGTAGCCTTTGTGGGTCCCGCCTTGGGCCAGTGTAGGTAGCTTATTGGGACTGATTGTGTCTGCCCATATTTGACCCATATGGTTTGACCAAGAGGGCCCCATATGTGTTTCCCCATTCTGAGCCCATATAGAGGTGGCCTATGTGGGTACTACCTTGGGCCAGTGTAGGTAGCCTATATGGGATTAATTGTGTTTGCCCATGTCTAACCCATTTGTTAAACTCATATGGGCCCCATTTGTGTTGCCCATTTCGAGCCCAAGCACTCATTTCCCATTTGTGACCCAACTAGGTCCCACATAGGGAGCCCATCTGTTTTTGCCCGTGTGGGACCTACTTAGCTGACCCAAGTGGGCCCCACATAAGATGCCTATTTTGCGACCATGCCCACTTGGTACCTATGTAGACCCAGCAGAAACCATGTGGGCCCCACATATACATGTTGGCTGGGGGGGGGCAACTGCTACCTCCAGGTGGTGCAAAGGGACAGATATAAACGAAATAAAACAACAATTACATTATAATATAACATTATAACATCCTTAAAAATCATTAGAGGAAAAAAAAACATTTTTTTTTTAATAAATAATTAAACCATTTTTTTTTTTAAATAAAAATAATAATAATACTGATAATAATACTGTTTCGTAAACAGAGTTTCAGCATGTGGGAGATTGGAGGAATCTGTAAAACGTCAAAAATAATAATAATAATAATAATTAGACAACACAATACAACTTAAGAAATTTGTCATTTAATTAGAAAACAATGCCAAAGAAATCAGGTAGAGCCTCAAATTTAAGCCCTAACCCCAGACGCTCAGGCCTCGCTTCCTAATTACACATCTGATGTTGCAGCTATTAAAATTGTTCAGTTTTGTTTTTAACTGCAAAGTTATATTTCTTATTGTTTCATTATTAATTAATTTAGAGAAAAGTTTGACTTTTTTTTTTTTTGTTAAGTTCTTTTTGATGACCAAGCGGATAGTGATGGACATTGATCACGTTTGATCAATCTGGCCTTTTCAAATCATCACGACTTGCTTAAAATAAAATGTATAGATATATAACACGTTGAACATATTACAATGTTAGTAGGGGTCATATGATGCAGTTTCTTGTTTTCCTTTGTCTTTGGAGTCTTATATGCTGTTTATGCATAAAAAAGATCTGTAAAGTTGCAAAGCTTAAAGGTTCATGAAACCCTGGGCTACTTTTTCTGAGATTTTAGCTAAGGTGTTTGTGTTCCACATCATAGATGACAATGTTAGTATCTGTTTATTGTAATTGTTGGAGAAAACTGGTTAATTTTGAGCTTTTTGCGCTATTTTCATCTTCTGGGTTTAAAATCTACATTTTGCTGACGTCAGTTTGTGACGTGGCAACGGACTATAGTACATCGATGATGTGCTGGTGTCTCATAATTATTAATAAGGCGGCGTTTTCTTATCCTATGAGAAGACGCTTTGCCTAATTATTCACAACAGCCTGTGTTGATTTGGTATGACAGACGCTTTAGGCTGTGAGATTGTGTATATTAACTGAGAGAAACATCTTGTTCTTTTTAGCAACATCATATTACCCCTGTTGTTGTTCCATTAATAATTGTTATGTGAGGTTGAAAATATAAATGTGCTATTATCATCGGTGCATCAAAAGCAGTGCGCTCACTGGCAGTCCGGTTTATCATGAAAAAAAAGGCCTATATAAGATCAGCATTTAAACACGGCTTTGTTGCTCTATAATAAACACAAGAATTATCTGCATGATGCCACTGTTATTTTTATTATTGCAAAGTGATAAGGGATAGGTTTGCTTTTGACATTGGTGGGGAAATAATCCCCAGTACACCCCCAACCACCCAATCATTTTTGCGTTTATGATAGACTTTTGACCAGTGTCACCTAAAGTCTTTATTTATAGCTTATGGTAGCCAACATATTCATAATTCATAAAATAGTTTTTTTTTTTTAAATGTTACTATGTTTAATTGACAATTGATTTTGTGAACCAACAACATCAGCATCAGAGCACTGAGTGTCTTAATCACGCATCACTTTATTTTAATATTAATCGAACTGAAAGAAAAATCTGTAGGAACTCATTCCCTCTTGTGATCTCTCCATAGTTCTCTTGGGATTACAGAGGGATCCCTTTAAGCCACTTGATTCAGTTGAGCTAAAATATCTGTTTCAAGATTTTGCTCACTTCCATTAAGATGGTGGGGGACCTGCACACATTCTCAGTCAACGTGCCTAGAGTTCGGTGTGGCTGATCCTCATGTTATTTTGAGACCCGGGCCTGGTTATGTGCCCAAGGTTCCCACCACTCCTTTTCGAGATCAGGTGGTGAACCTGCAAGCGCTGCCCCCAAAGGAGGGAGACCCGGCCTTTGCATTGTTGTGTCCTGTCTGTGCCTTGCGCATTTACGTGGAATGCACACAGAGCTTCAGACACTGGGTGGTGGATGCCATCACCTTGGCGTACCAGTCCCAAGGTGAGCCGTGCCCCCTGGGAATGAGGGCCTACTCCAGGGCGTTGCTGCATAATGCCTCTCTTTCAGACATATGTACAGCTGCAGGCTGGGTGACACCTGACACCTTCGCAAGATTTTATAATCTTCGGATGGAGCCCGTCTCCAAGATGAAATTCACGGTGCTGATTCTCATCTCCAAAGTATATTTTTCTTATTCGTTAATATGTAAGATTAGAAGTACTGTAACACAGATTTTGTTTATTAAAGCACAAAATAATAATGACTTCAACAAAATACTGGATTTTAAAAATGAAAATTTTATTTTTACAGACATTAAAAACAAATAACATTTATTTGACTAATTAGAATAACATTACATTTGTTTCTTACCACTGAATTAACAATGATGTGCTTCTCTTTTGGTCCGTACACAAAAACTTATCCATTAACATCATGTTCTCTTCAATTAGACGTGTCAAATTTCCCTGAAATCACAATATTCACTCTCTTATATATATTAATTATAAGTAATTATTCATCAAAGAGATCAATCAATGAATGTTAGTCAGTCAGTAAAAGAAATGACCGTTATTTTTAAAATACGAGTGCACCGCTTTCTGTGAAAAAAGGAAAATACCATCTAAGCTTTTCTGAGTTCCCCTCAGAAATACTATCATATAAATACTCCCCAATTAAATATGGATTTTCATTTTCATCAATTTCAGTATTTTGCACATCATGAACAGTGAGCTTGCTTTGCCAGTATTTTCCTCTTTGCGTTCATCTTCAGCATCTCTGAACTTTGTTAAAGTACAGACTTTGTAATATTTCCACACAAATGACATTTCGGAAAATGCTTGCAAACAACAAAACAGCAAACAACAACAAAAAATATTTTTCTGCCCCAGCATCCTGTTTTTGGTTTGGGACAGGCCAAAGAACCTCTTGAACATCACAGGCTAAATTGGTCCTGGCCAGGCAGTTAAAATCAGGGTAATATCCTCTTGCATGCCTGACCCAACCCTGGCACGCAGCAACTAAAATATATGAGACTGCTTGTCTTCTCGCCCTTGCCCTTACTCTTTCTCTCCCACGTTGTTGTCGTCCTCCTCCTCCTTCTCTTCAAAATTACACATTACTGTATGCAGGATATTAATTGAAAAAGCCTGGATAGGATTCACAGTTACACTTTTACTAGTGGTCTGACAAAAAAAAATAAAAAATAAAAACACATAAAATAAAAACACATTACTTTGTCATTGTGAAATAGAAAATAAAAAGAAATATGGGCACAAAGGCAAAAAAAAAGAAAGTCCATTTGTCAATTTGTAACACTTGTGTTGTCCTCTGTCCATATGCTTTCCAGTTGAAGGTTGTTGAGAACCTTTGAGCTATTTCAGAGAACTGCTTTATCATTGGATGATCTATATTCTCTTCATTAGTGAAAGTCAAGATTCACTTGAACAATTCATGGCAAATTTACAAAAAGTCTAATAGAAATGTGTAGAAAATATGATTGACAGTTTATGACATCTAGATTAAAAAAGTGCATTTAATTATTTAGATGATGAGCTCATGATCTGATGTTTCGAGGGGTAAGACTATTGCACATAGAACTATATAATACATTTTGAGCAACATGACAATAGCAGCTGATAATGTAGAAAACCACAGACAAATGTACATAACCAGTTGCATGAATCTACCAAAGCAAGCTCAACTTGTTCAAAAGAATGAGAACTATTTTATTATGTGCCCAAGTGACTAGATGGGAAATGCACCAAAGTGACTGAGTAAAAAATGTAAGCTGACTTTGGCCCTTTTATCTGATTCTGTTCTGTTCTGATTGGTTCATAATAAATTTAGACTCCTATGTTTCCACTTGGGTAACTGTGTGCTAATTGAGCTCAAACTTTGCAGACTTGAGTGAGAAATATTGAATGCTAGTTTTTTCTTAATTACCACATGGTGTAAGCACTGAGAAATGTAGGGATTTGTGTGTAGAGATTTGCAGTAACAGTTCACCAAATCTGACTCATGTGTTAAAGCAGGGGAATAGTGTTTGTAGTTTAGGGAAATGGGTGTGCTTTTTAAAAAATAGCATTATGGTTTTAAAATTTTCGTGCAAAAGCCTGGTTGTAGTGTTTTAGCATTTGATAAATGGTGTAATTATGTAATTGACATGATATTTTATTTCTCAGGTAAAAAGTGTTATATTTGATCTATTCTGATGTCTTCTAAAATCATTATGACTAGTAGATCGTGTGGAGGCCGATGTTACCTCAAATCTACGGCCAGGATATACAAACTGAAGACACCTGGATGAATGGAGCAGTAGGCATATCATCGTGTGATCTTTTGATTCCTGTTTATCGCTGATTCAGCAAGTTGTATGGAAAATGACTAAGTTAACTATACTTTTTATCCAAAGCAAGCAGTAGGCAGCGGATTTTAAGTGTTTAAGTGTCCTCCTCAGTTTGTTTCTCTTTATTCTCTTTCTCACTGCTGCCTCCAGACACAAGGAGTCTAATTAACGAGTCAAATTAAAAGCCAGATGCTGAAGGTTCATCAACTATAGTTAGTTGAAGTTCTCATTCCTGTAGAATCCTGTTGACAGAACTTAATCAAAACATCAGATAGTATATTAAATGTCATCATCTATGCTAAATGGTGCCAAGCCTAACCCCCTTCTATCCTCACATTCTAATGGGCAGTTCATAATGAGCAGCAGACTGCATCATTTGATTCAGTCTTCTCATTGGCATGGACTTCTCTGGATAGGAATAAAATCAGTTTGTTTCTTTTTTTTTTACTTTAGTTATAATTAATGCAGTTGTATTTGTTTTAGTTATTTTACATTACTATCAAATAATGACCTTTGTTTAATTTCTCCAATGTTACAGAATTTCCTGAATAATGGGTTCCTCGGCTTCAGTTTCAGTTACAGTCATTAATCGAACTCCTTATACCTGGTACTTTGCCACCCAGGATATAGAGGTAATGATGATTCACTACGAGATTAATTATTATTTTAATTTTGTACTTTTTTCTGGTTAGAATGAATAATAACTGAGGGCATCACATAATATCTCACAACAATATCAGTCTGTTCTTTACGCATTTCATTCATTGCTTTTCTGATGGAAACTGATGTATAATTGTACTCCCCAGTACACATGCATCAATGCTGGCTGCACAAAATCCTATCAGGAGTCCCGGGCAAGCCTTCACTCCATCTGCTTCAGATATGAAAATAATACATGGAATAGCTTTGAATATGATTTTAGAGCCGAGAAAGTGGGCACGACTATTATCCTAAAAGAAACACAGGACCGTTCCCAGATTCAGATGCACTGCACCTCTGATGGTCACACTCTCTTCTGTCCCAACTATGGTAAGTTCCTACAAACATCAGTTACACTCTACACTATACAGTCAAAAGTATGTGCACTCCTGACCATCACACTATAAAAACTGGAGGAGAATCCCATCCCACCGCAATCCCAGACTCCCATTCACTCCCACTTCCGTGTTGTGTGGTTTTTTTTGGCCGGAATCTATCAGTTACAGTTAAAATACAGTACAGATCACAGCATGCCCACCTTAGCTGAATAAAAATCCAAAATGTATTTTATTATTTGTTGAACTGAAAATGGACAGAACAAAGAGGCCCCGCTAACATGACAACCAAAACTAAAAAACAAAGCGTACGTCATAAGCGTAAGGCCTAACAATTACCATTAGGTAGGAAAATAAGATAAGGATGGTGAGACTGCGGTACACAAATTCAAATAGAAAGAGTGAACAAAGTCATGGAAACATAAAATTGTTCTGTTTCAAAGTGTAACGCTATGAAAAACTTTGTGGTTTATATCTCACAACGGTGTGACGAGGCCTAGCATACTAGCGTGGATGAAGTCAAGCCGTCTAGCAATTTTAGGTGTACTTAGCAGGGATCAGTCCGTTGTGTTGTTAGGGCACATTGTACTTATTGTCGTTATGAAAACTTGTACGCTTATATTAATTCAATGCTTTAATAAATACATAATTTGTCTTAGTGACATTTGATGGAATATTTTATTAAAAGATGACGCGGTGGACTGTTTGAGTAACGCTCTCATCTGTCATCTGTTACTGTCACATTTAAGTTTTCACCACTTACACGCATCCCAACCACCCGAAACCTGTTGTTATAAACTTCATGCCTGACACTTTTGCAACCGACTAAAAACTAATAAGCTAAACAAACAATGAAGGATCACAAACATTGTTAACTTAAATGAACAACAGACAATAATCACCAATACGTGTTCACACAGTTAACTTTATTGAAATGTTTCACTGATATAAAATGACCCTGAGTTGTTAGAAAAGAAATGACCGACGAAAAGAAAGCCGATGAATCGGTTGTTTGAACCGGTTCATTGAGCCGAACTGTCCAAATGAATTGTTTCACAGAAGTGAATCGGACTCTGCATCACTAACACAGATGACAAAAAAAAGGGGGGGGGTTGTCACATCACAACACAGAAGGAGTGTAAACTTAACAAAAATTGTGGAAATGTGAGTCTTTTTATATAGGGTATCTTAGTGTGCGTATAAACAGAATTTCAATGATTTTGGGGTGCTGCCATGTATGAGTGTTTTGGGATATGTATCCCCAGCGGCCATGTTTGAAGACCGAGGTGTATGCTGGGTAATGTAGTTCCCTGACCTGAAAGTCCACAGCGTTTGAGTGAGGTATTAGTTACATGTGTTTAACAACTGTAACAACACAAAAGAACTGTTAAAACATATTTAGACTAAACAATTATATTGCAGAATAATACAAGATACGTATGCTAAAAAAGACTTGACGTGTGTGCTGTAATGGAGAAGCGAAGATACCAAATAAACCAAATAATTGTCTTTATTTTAAGAAAAAGTCAATATAGTCCTGCTCTAGCTGTCTGAATATTCAGTCTCACCCTCTGTATGTTGAGTGTGGCCAGTAGTTTTACCGATTGTTAGTGTTACGGGGAGTGAGAGGCGAGCGGATCCATCTGCGAACTTTTATTAAAGGGACGAGACAGAAACATGGTCATACAGGCAGGGTCTAAACAGGAGCAGACAGGTAACACACAGGCAAGACGTAGAGAATAATCCAATAAACTGAGCTAGAGTCCAAAAGGCAGGCGGCGAACAGTCAAAACGAGAAAGCCAGGCGAGGGAACTAAACACAGGGAACTAGGAACTAGGAAACTAAGAAACGCTAACAATAATAATAACACCACAACAACACTCCGTGGCTTGCATGGGGAAGGTCCGGGGCTTTATAGTGCGCCTGATTGGCTACAGGGGGCTACGCAATCGGCGCGATGGGTGATGGGAGTAGTAGTCCGGGGTGAAAAGCAACAGTCTGTGTGTAGTGACAGGGTGAGAGCGACATCTGGCAGTGAGCGGACCGCAAGACACCGACCAGATTCATGACAGTTAGCTCATGCCTGTATTTTTTAAGTTTCATCGTAAACTATGTAAGCAGGAACTTGTAAAAATATGTTTAGCATTGTGGTGTTTATTGTGAATTTTATAGAGAATGACTTACAATCATGAAACCAACTGTAAAGTGTCCATGTAGGTGTTAGTGATAAATAAACTGTAAATCATTTGTAAATATTGTTATTTTTTCTGTACAGAATGGGCTCAAACACTAAGTCAAAAGTTTACATACACCTTGCAGCAGTGGCGGAGCCAGGATGTTTTCATAGGGGTGGCCAGGGAGGGGCCTGCAACCAGTCTGGGGTGGCAATTGATACAATTAATTTTTACTTAATTGTAATTGAGATATTTTTTGAATTAGATCAAGTAATACTGAGTGAACATGATCATTTTTGTAGTTGCTTACTACTGTGCAGTCAGCTTGGTTATGGTTCTCAAAACCCCCAAAAGCTTGTTCTCTAACATTGGACACTCATGGATAAGACATGCAAATAGTAATATGAATGTGAAAAGGGCCAGAAGTCAACAGCACATAAATGCCAGAATGTAAAATGTGTTATTTTATGCATTTAAATGATTTTATTGTCATATGTACTTTACAAATTAATGAGAGAAAAACAAAGTAGCGTATATTTTCTAATATAAATGCACTGTGCTCACATTTATTGTAAAAAAATAATAATATTTGCGCCTTGTATTGTGATCTCGAACTGCAGAATATATTTTAGTACATGCATTTGAGAAATGTTCTTTAATGTGGTGCATATACATGCATGCACAGTTTGTAGCTTTAATCACCTTTTTGGTAATTTCATGACAGGATGAAATTACCAAATGGATAATCGCTGCATTTGGAGTTTAAAAAAAAAAGACATAATTATTTATTGTGTAAGGTCCCAAGAAGGTTGCACTGGCTGTTCGTTCACTCAGGCACAAACTAATTGGCAGCTGCCTTTAGCGGAGACTTTACCGAATGCCTCCATTGATCAAAGCCTTTGGCACGGTCGTGTGTGAGTGACGTCACCTCCCAATACAAACACGCCCCATAGTATAGTCCCGCCCCTCACTTTGATTGACAGCTTTCCGTGCCGACATCATAAATTCAATTGTAAAAGGAATTGCGATTCCATTTGAGTTTTGGCCGGTTACATGCGCGACACAGAGAGAGTGAAAAAGCAGACGTGGTAATTGATTTTGCTATTTAAATATGACAGGCTTATAACTTGTAAGACATGGGAAATGCAACTGCAAATGGACTTTGCTTTTTCATTTGAAATTTGGCAGTCAGTGTGCGTTCGCGAAAGCGGAAAAGCAAACGGTAATGCAAAATTTGCAATTGCATTTGAATTATGTCACAGTTTATGCGTCCACATATGGAAAACGCAATTGCAAATGCAATTTGCAATTCCCTTTGAAAAAAGTCTGGGATTTCATTCCATATGCATGTTTGTGTTTGTTATGTTTGTGCTTACATTTATGTTTGCATGCTTTGTTTGTGTTTGCATTTGAGTTTGCATGTATGTTTGTGTTTGTGTTTTAGTTGCATGTATGTGTGTGTTTGTTTTAGTTGCATGTTTGCATTTGCATTTATGTTTACCATTTTGTGTTTGAGTTTGTATGTGTTCGAGTTTGCATTTATGTTTTGTGTTTGCATTTGAGTTTGAATGTATGTTTGTGTTTACGTGTGGGTTTGTGTTTTAGTTTGCATGTATGTTTGGGTTTGTGTTTTAGTTGCATGTATGTTTGCAATGCATTTATGTTTTATGTTTGCCATTTTGTGTTTGAGTTTATATGTATGTTTGTGTTCGAGTTTGCATTTGTGTTTGTGTTTACATGCATGTTTGTTGTTTGTTTTTGCGTGCATGTTTGTGTTTGAGTTTGTATGAATGTTTGTGGTTGTGTTTGTGTACGTGTCTGTGCTTGTGTTGAGGACTGAAAAATCTAGGAGTGAACATAAAGAAATAACAAAATGTAACTAAACAAACAATTTTCACTAAAATGAAACAAGAATTTCTCAACAGCATACACCGGTTTGTTAAAACAATCACCTTCGTCCCTATTTAAGTTTGTTGTTATCAACTTCTCCTTTATCTATCTAACCTCATCCTGAACATCAGTTTGAAGCCACATTCATCAGATCCGCATTATAAACATTCCTGTTTTTCTTAGACAAAATATTTTCTTCATCAACTTTACCTAACAATTTACCAGATGCCCTCACACAGATCCAGCTGTGTGTTGTAAAAAAAGGTTCAATGCACATCCTTTGACCTACTGAACTTTTTGGAAAAGTTCACAACACCAGTAGACCCAGCTGCACTCACAGGTGTACAGTAGCCTGTTATATATTACTTGTTTTTCTAAGAAATACACGGAAGACAGGAGTCAGCGTTCAACTAGTGCTTGCCGTTTATTATTCTCTTAAAGGCACTACTCCAAAACTTACGGCTTTTGCGTACTCATCACGCAACATAGGAGGGTATAGAAACACAGAAGGGACAATTTGCATTTCGTAAATACACAACATATTTCCTCCCTCCTAATTTAAAGCAGTAAAGAAAATAAACATTACTTCAACAGTAACACTTTTTTTTTTTAACTAGGGAAAGAGGGTAGACTACCTCTATTCCCAGACATAACCCTGGGGATTATTCTGCCCCAATGCTGTGGGTTTGTCACTAACTAAAGTGTCAGTCTATTAGGAGGTCGACGTTCTCTCTGAGGATACGGCCGGGCCGTCGGTACACTCAGAGTCACATTCTCTTTCGCGGAAGTTTGATTCGACGAACTTGTACTTGAGACAGTCTCTTTAACCTGACTTGGTGAAGTCTCAGTCGGTGCATTTTCAAGGGTTGGGGCGGAAAATTGCTCAGACAGCTGATGGTAATCTGGAGCAATTTCTAGGTATGGATCTGTTGTCACCGGTTCTTCTGAATTGCCACATGAATTTGCAGCTAGTAACTGGTCTACATGTCTTTTCCAGATAAGATGACCTTCAGCAAGTTCGACAGTGTAAGATACAGGCCCAGTTTGTGCAATCACAACTGCTGGTAACCATCTGGCACCTCTTGCGTAGTTACGAGCTAGCACTTTGTCTCCGGGTCTGAAGAAGCGATGTTTTGCCTTTAGACGTCGTTCCCTCTGGATATTTTGTTGTGCTTGAACAGTCTGTTTTGTTTTCTGAGGTTTCAACAAATCCAGACGTGTGCGGAGCTGTCTTTTGAACATTGCGGTGGCAGGAGACACTTTGGTGGTGGCATGGGGAGTGTTTCTATAAGAGAGCAGAAAAGTGTTGAGACGTTGATTGAGTTATCCTTTACCCTGAGTCGACTTAAGAGCTTGCTTCATTGTTTGGACAAACTGCTCAGCAAGGCCATTCATGGACAGATGATATGGTGCTGAACGAATGTGATGAATCCCGTTTGCCTTCATGAAAGCCTCAAACTCCTCTGAGACCAGCTGAGGCCCATTGTCACTGACAAGTTGCTGTGGAAGGCCAAAACGACCAAAAATCGAACTAAGGGCTTCCACCGTTTTCACAGATGACGTGCTTTTCATTACCTCCACCTCTGGCCATTTGCTGTGGGCATCAACTGGGTCAGTACGTGTGTGCTTTTTAACTTGAGCTGCCGTAACAGGGGGATTGTCTACCTCTTTGAAATAGAAAATTTCTGCCTTTGCTGGTTCTGGATGGGTAGTGGGCAGTGGCAGTCGGGAGAGCCCGTCAGCATTAGCATGATGTTCCGATCGCCTGTATTTAATATCATACTGATGCGCAGAAAGAAGAAGAGCCCAACGCTGCATTCTTGCGGCTGCAAGTGAAGGAATGCCCGAATGTGGGCCAAAAATGGAGGTGAGAGGTGTTAGGAGTGTAAATTGTCTTCCAAACAAGAATTGATGAAATTTCTTCACCCCAAATACGATAGCAAGTGCCTCACGCTCAATTTGGGCGTAGTTGCATTCTGCCTTGCTCAAAGTTCGTGAAGCGAACGCGATGGGTTTTTCCCTCACCCGATGGCATGATGTGTGACACAACCGCCCCCACACCATAGGGCGACGCATCACATGCAAGCTGCACTGGCAGAGCGGGGTTGAAGTGAGTGGGGGCTTCAGAGTGGGCTAAGGCTGTTTTTACCTCAATGAAAGATTCCTCACATTGTTTGGTCCAATCCCACTTTTTGTATTTATTCAGTAGGTCGTGCAACGGTTTCAGCCTGTTAGCTAGATTTGGCACAAATTTTGCGTAATAAGTCAACAGTCCCAAGAAAGACCAAAGCTGACTCACATTTTGTGGAGCTGGTGCTTCCACGATCGCCTTCACCTTTGAGGGTGCCTTATGCAGCCCGGAACCATCAATCACGTGGCTCAAATACTCAACAGCAGGGCGGAAAAACACTTGTCCTTTCTGACTTTCAGTCCAAAACTCTGCAGTCTCTGTAAGGTGGCTTCCAGGTTACTCAAATGTTCTTGGTCATCCTTTCCAGTGATAAGCAAATCATCAAGGTAACACTGCACCCCAGCCAGCCCACTGAGGATGCAGTCCATTGCTCTTTGAAACAGTGCCGGCGCTGAGGTGATCCCAAACGGAAGTCTCTGATATTGATACATTCCTTTATGTGTCACGATGGTAAGGAGATCTTGAGAACTTGGATCCACATGCATCTGCAAATATGCCTGGCACAAATCTATTTTACTGTACCGTTGGCCGCTAGCAAGACCAGAAAAGAGATCGTCTATAAGTGGCAGGGGGTACTGCTCTGGGGTCAGAACCGGATTTACGGTCACCTTAAAATCTCCACATAACCGAAGGGACCCATCCTTCTTCATGACTGGCACGATTGGTGTAGCCCAGTCGCTCATGTGTACTGGTCGCAGAACTCCAGCCTTTACCAGTCTCTCCAGTTCAGCTTCAACCTTGGGTTTAAGTGCGTAAGCTACAGGTCTGGCTTTCAAACACTTTGGTTGACTTCCTGGCTTCAGTGTCAATTTCACTACAATGTCCTTCATACTTCCGAGTCCATCACTGAACACATCTGGGTACTTGTTTAGAATCCCTAGATGGACCTCTTGCCAATTCAACTTAATCTTTTCCAGCCAAGTCCTTCCTAACAAAGCTGGATGATTGCCCTCAATAACATACAGTGGTAGTTTTCTTTTTTGCATATTGAGTTCAACTGTCACCTCAATTACCCCTTTAACAGGAACTATTTCACCTGTGTAGGTCTTCAATGTGACGTTGGATGGCTGAGCGGTGCGATGCGGCAGCATTTCTTTAAATGTCGTCTCAGACACCAATGAAACCGCAGCTCCTGTGTCCACCTGCATGCGTACTGGTTTTCCATCTAGAAGAGGAGTCACCCAGTAACCTCGCTCATCTCCTGAAACAGATAAGACACATGAAGCATCCTCCCCCTCTGTTTCCGAATTACTCTGTGTTTGCTGGGTGTTTTCCATTTGATTCACATGCTTTTGTTTAAATTTCTGATGATGTTTCTTTTTAGGTTCAGTGTTTTTATTTGGTTGTGTCTTTTTGTTTTTGCAGGCACGCTCAATGTAACCTCTCTTGCCACAATTTCTACAGTTCATGTCCTTACACCAACAATCTTCAGGCTGATGTCCCACTTTTCCGCATCGATAACATGCCTTTTCTGATTTTGACTTGTTCCTTGTGTCTGAATAAACCTTGTGCACTTGGGCAGATGCACTTAGTTGTTGTGCCTCTTTTGCGGCCATTTCCATAGATGTGCTGATTTCTATGGCCTTCTGTAAAGTTAAATTACTTTCAGTCAGTAGTCGTTTTTGTATAGCCTCACTTCGAAGACCACAGACAAGCCTGTCACGTATAGTGTCACTCAGTGACTGGCCAAACTCACAATGTTCAGATAACCGTTTCAACACTGCCACAAATTGAGAGATAGATTCGCCATCTTGCTGATTTCTTTTGTGGAATCGAAATCTCTCAGCGATAATCAGTGGTTTAGGCGAATAGTGCTCTTTGCGTAACCTCACTATTTCCTGATAGGATTTGTCACCTGGTTTGTCTGGCTGTGTCAAACTCCGAAGCAGATTAAACGTTTTCACACCCATGACACTCAGAAAGGTCGGCACTGTAGCTCCCTCTTTGATTTCGTTTGCCAGCACAAAGTAGTCAAAACGTTCAGTATAGGCACTCCACTGTTCTATTGATTCATCAAATGATCCAATACTACCGATTAATCCAGCCATTTTGTTTTACTCACTCCTCGCTTTATGTTTCTCTGTTCATCAGATCTTGCGATTCCTCTCCCCCTCTTAATCCGCGTTCCGTCGTCTGCTTCGTTTCCGTCTTTCACTCGATTTCCTTCTAGCGAAGACAACTCGTCCTGCTCCGACCATCGCGGCTCTCTATGGGGTCGCCGTGCATTCACTCTGCTTCTCTCTCTTGGAGGATAGCGTGGTCGATACGAGGAATTCGTGCCGCGAACATCTATAACTTGAAACACTGACTATCTTTACGAAAACAACAACTTCGCGTGGTACGAAACGTCCTCGTCGCCAGTTATGTTACATATTACGTGTTTTTCTAAGAAATACACGGAAGACAGGAGTCAGCGTTCAACTAGTGCTTGCCGTTTATTATTCTCTTAAAGGCACTACTCCAAAACTTACGGCTTTTGCGTACTCATCACTCAACTTAGGAGGGTATAGAAACACAGAAGGGACAATTTGCATTTCGTAAATACACAACATAGCCAACATTTGAAGTGGATCAAAACATTTCATCAAAGTTGTCCTAAAATGAAAAACAATACCCATTCTTGTCTTAGGACAACTTTGATAAACTTTTTTGATCCACTTCAAATGTTGACTACTATATACCATAAATGGTTGGAATAGATATCCTTTTGATCACTGAACATCTTAGAAAAAATATCTGTTTTGATCACTGAACTTTACAGAAGTTAAAAATGCCAGATCCCCTCAATTAGACTGTAAATGAGTTGCAAACCCTCAGAAACCATCTTTAGTATTTTACAACATTTGCTGATCTGATAAGCCATGCATCGCCGATCGTAGACCCCACACACCAACCTCTCTGGTTTATTGGGCTGTGTGATACAAGCTATTTACATTTCGTGTGATGATGTTAAGTTTAGACAATTAACTACATGCACGTGAACGTGTTTTAACTACCAGACCGCAGGTCTAATGGGAAGAAAATCAGTAACTAAATAAAATAAACTAAAATAAAGAAACATTTTCCTGTGGCTTAGGAGATGTTTGTTTGAAAGGAAACTGGTATGATATTTAAAATGAAAAACTACTTGTATTAATGTTAAACAAGAAGAATGCTTTTATTAATTAAGAAATGTCATAGATTTATTAACCCTGAAAATGCACTAAACTTAACATAAACTTACATTTTTTTATAATTCATGAACAAAAACATTTTGTAATATGATTTTGATGTACATTTTTCATGGTAATGCAAGGTCTGATTTTAAAATGGTTTTCAAAAGATACATTTTGAGATCCTAAGTTTTCAATTGATATATAATTTCTTACAATTTCTAAAACATGATAGGGAAAAAGCTTCCGAAGAAAGACTTTTTTTGTGACAAAGGTCAGAACTCCTGTTATGATGTAGATTTTTGAGGTGCACTCTTGTCATAAATGAATCTATTACTTTTCCTACATAATTTGTAGCACAAACAGTGGCCAAATATCTATTTAGGAGTCTTAGACCTTTCCAACGATATACAGTTTTGTCATGATTAGATTAGGATATATTTGTAATATGGTGAAGTAAACTTGGGCGTCCCATCTGTGCGGATGGTTGACAGTTTAGTAAAAGTCTTTTTTAATTTTAAAATGTTTATTTTGTTTAATTCTTTTATCATACATTTTAATCTTTTGAGTTTTGGCAGCAAGGGAGAGGATGTATTTTTGTTGAACTGTGTAAGATGTTTGGTTCTTTTTCTTCTCTTTTACTTTAACTCTTGTATCCTTGTACCTTTTTAAAAGTGCAACATTTTTGACAACTATCGTATGCTTTCTAACTTGTAACAAACTCTGCCTTTTTAAAGTTGTAATGCTAGACTACAACATATGATATTAATGGTAATTTTGAAAAAATGTCAGCCTCTACATCACACCTATATGCACTTTTTGAGCATTCCATTCTAGATTTGTTTCCCCTTTGTTGTTTTAATGTACTTTTCTCTTCTTCTAAGGCTTTTAGAGGATTAATTTTCTGCCAAACGTATTGAAGTCATAGGTCAAAAATAAGCATTAAAACAATTGTAAAATCAGGGAATCAAAACATTTGTAGAAATATATTACACAAAGCTGAAAAACAAATGCAAAATTATTGTGGCGAACAACATGGTCAAAAATCTGAAAGTAAGTCTGAGCAAATTTTTTTGTATAGCACTTTTCACGATACATATCGTTGCAAAGCAACTTTACACCAAATTAACATTTTTACAATAAATGTAGTAGTCAAGTTGATGTACATATAAAAAAAAAACTAAACAGTGTGAACAGTGATATGTATAATATACAGTGGATGTATAATATTCTTTGGTTAGAAAATTCTCAATGGTAGTGTAAAACAACACCCTTTTTACCTTGTCAAAACCAGCTCTGCAAAAATCATCTCATTCTGAGGGATTGTTCCTTTAAATGTAAATGAGCTCTGCTCACCCCGCCCCTCTCTTCTCGCTGTGGAGTGACGAGCCTGTTTACTTTAGCAGCATTTAGCCACATTTAGCTGCTAAACTTGCTAACTATCACGTTATTAGGAAAGGTGATCGCAAAGATTCATAAGAAAACCCTTATACCTTTATATGCTGAAAGTGAAGCTGGATAAAGAATGATTTGTGTGAACCTGGAAGGATATATGTAGATCAGGAGGTGCATTTCCTTCAAACAAACGTAATCCACTTCATCTTCAGCGGCTCAAATGTCGGGAGTAAATTATGGCCACTATGTTCATTATTACATCCAGCAACACAACACCTCATGGCTCAATCAGATATATTCTTATGTAACCTAAACCCTGCATGGAAACAATGGGGAGGTCGGACTATTACAGCTGATCTGAGGTAAGACACTCATGTCAATCAACTATCGTGAGAGTCATTTCACATGTTGGTGTGCGGGGCATTTTTTTGTAACCTGGCACGCAGCTCCGCTTCCAATATTCACGAATTCAAACCAACTCGGGCCAAGAAGGCACATCTTCACAGGCATCTTTATGAACTGGAAAAGCTTGATGTAATGCTGAAACTCCCATTAGGTGCTTTTTGAGGAACAAAATGCATAGATTTAATTTTACCAAAGCAACTGAGAAAAACTAATAAAAATCTGTTCATGCCACCTTTAGCAACAAAATCTGCAAAGGAACGGTTCTGAAAACTTGAGATCAGTCCTGTACAGCGTTTTTGCAGATTTTTGGCCCACTCTGTCCACTCTTCTTTGCAGAATGTCTAGGTTTCACCTGTAACCCTTGTTCCCTAAAGGAGGGAATGGAGACATTACATTGACTGACGTATTTGGGGTCCTACTTGGGGGGCCCAATCACCTCTGAGCTTAAGAAGAAAGGGCTAATGAACACTGGCAAGTGGAATTTGCATGCCAAGCCACTTCCCCGTAAATACGGGTATATGAGATGGCGACGTGCATGCACTCATTCCGGTTTATGCTGAGGAACCCAGCATTCAGTGCAGTTCAAGATTGTGGCAAGAGGACGTAACATCTCTGTACCCTCCTTCAGGGAATGAGCGTTACAGACGTAACATTCAACATTACGTCGACTGACGCATTTGGGGTCTCCTCTGAAAAACGCCACAATCCTGAGCCGTGTTACGTAGTTTAGGTACAAATCTTGACAGGGGAGTGTGTCAGGACAAATGGAGCTCAATACGTAACCTTCCCAATGCCCTGTAAACCGGATAACGGGCCCACCAGGGGTACAATGGTTCCACTGGAGAGGAACAACTGGGAAAAGGTGCATGGATCCGTAATGAATGGTGCAGCAAGCTGACACTGAGCCATCCTTCCACAAATCAAGGAAGCAAACAGATCTACCTGAGCTTTCGCCGAATCGACTCCAGATGAGCTGGACCACCTGGGGAGTTGTTGTGACAGTGTTTTGGCTGCACGATCCAGCTATCCCAGAAATGTGAACTGCACGCAGCGATTTGAGCCGCGTCTGATTCCAGAGGAGGAGATGGCGGGCGAGTTGCAACATGCAACGGGAGAGTAGAACACCTTGGCGGTGATGTACGCTTCTATGGCTATGTTGTCCGTACGGACTAGCACGTCCCTGCCCCGCAGCATCGATAAGAACCAGCGTAAGGCACAAAGCACTTCTAGCAACTTGAGGCAATTGATGCTGCTGCAGTTGAGGTCCTGAGGTCGGATGCCCTTCTCCCAAAGTGGGGCCAGGATATCCCCTGCGAGTTTAGTAAAGATGCAGGGAGACAGTATTCTCCGGTAAACAGGAATTGCTCAAAGAGGAGACCTGTACTGATACGTCAAGTCAAATCAAGACATAAAAGTGCACGTCCTTCAGGTCGATAGCTGTAATCCAATCTTAGTGCTGAACACCAGAAAAATGCGTGTCTTTTTCAGCACCCTGAATGGTAGCATGAAGAAGGGACCAATTTAGAAGTCGGAGAACCAGGACTGAGCGAAGCCCTTTAGGTTTTTTTTGTAAAGAGGGTGGCTCAACCCGGAAAGCAAGTGTTCTGAAGTAGCGTTGGGTTGCTGAGGCAGCGCTTACCTGATCCACGATCCTGCAATGTCGTTACTAGAGAACGAGGAAGTGACGTGTCCTGAGTGTTGAACCTGAGTGTAAGGAGGACGAACATCACTCACAGACAAACCCAACATGAGAAACTCAGAGAATATAGAGGAAATTGCTCTTTTATTGAAAAGCTGGGTACCTGCTGACCCAGAGGTCAGAGGCGTTGGCCTCTCCCAAAGGTTTTTGTCAAGAACAGTCCTCCAAATCTCTGGGTGGTCCATCCCTAGGACGCCCCGGATCCACCAGGGCACCCCAAGAGGTGGACTGCACCCCCTACCTGCCGCCAGCTCAACGCCCCTGAAGGTGGGCGGAGCAAGTCTTGTTGAGGTCACAGAGGGGTGACTTCGGTGACCGGCAGACGAAGACTCTGCCCTTCCGTGGGCACAATCTGTTTTAATGTTCTCCATCTGCGTGTGGACTGTCAAGGACTGCTGGACCAAGCAAGAGCCACATCCACCACCAGAAACCAATTGTCAGGCCCCAAATGCCCAAGGGAAGGCGGAGAGACCACCTTCAACCTGGTGGTCAAGGCCGCCCGGGGGAACATGGCCGTCAACTTAGCCTCAGACTTTGGCTGTGCAGCCACCACTATGGGGGGCTGTTCAGCAGAATATTCAGCATTAGAAGATGATAGCACCTCCACTGACATCTTAACCTCCTCATGAGCTCTAAACGAGACGCAAGACTCGTCATGGGATGAACTGCCATCAGCATTCAGAAACTCGACGGTAATATGCTGAGAGGAGCCGGACCTCCGTGGGGGCTGACCTGGCGGAGCATTCCTGACTATAATTCTCGGGTCTCCCATGTTTCTAACCAATGCAGCCTTGGGAGTCTATCGACCTGTGAAACCGGAAAAGGTAGAACACAAGGGCAGCTTTATGTTAAATGAAAGCCATGACCAAGTGTAATAATGGGCATGCACACGCAGCGCGGGCAAGAAACATTCACAAATGCCATCTCAACATGCATTCTGCTTACAGCCCAGACCTGTGAGACAGCGACTGTGCATGTCATGATGCAGCTCATGAAGCGATTGGCTCTGAAGCAAATTTTGAATGAGTGGATGCACACTGCCATCTTATATACCCGTATGCACTCGTCAGTGTTCGTTGGCCTTTTCTTCTTAAGCTCAGAGGTGATTGGGCCCCCAAGTAGGACCCCAAATACGTCAGTCAACGTAACATTGTACGTGGCTGACTGAGGGGAAAGAGCTTTTCTGTCAGGACCACTATCGTCAAATAACTTGCAATTAGCATACATTTAAAGTTGGGGGTATGGTTCTATTCTGGGCAAACACTCCCTGCCAATCCATGCAGAGTAGCATGGATATGAGCAGGGAGAGCATAAATGGTAACACTTTATTTTGATAGCCCACTTTAGACATTCTACTATCAGTAAGTAGGACAGAACCAACATTAATGATTAACCCCTTCACACGTGAGTTTAAAATATTCTAGCTGAGCCCCCAGGGTGAGTTTTTTTTAGGCGACCGTTATTTAGAATGTATAGCCTTATTGTTTCCATGGCGACGCGTCGTGTTTGTCACCTGACACAACGCAGCCACAATAGCTCTGTATGACACTTGTATCACTTTTATATAGTTTTTCCCTTTTTATTATTAATATTCACAAACGTGCTGACTGTATTATGAAATATCTGATATTCCGATTCTGAAATATGTGCAAGCAAATGTATTTGGAGGTTTAAACACTTTTATAATGAGCGTGTTAGTTGATCCATGCCGAGTGATGGGCGCCGCCATGTTAGTTTGCGCTGAATCAAGCTGTGGGATTTACAAAACGCAAATTCGTCCTCTCCTCCCGAAAAACTTTAAAGTAAGTCTCTGGTGAGCTTGGAGAAGAGCAGAGTAAACTTTATAGTTACCTACACAATGTGTATATGATATCAATAAAACATGTCGTCAGATAACATTTGTAAGGATCGTTATTGCCGCTGCCATAGACATCAACGTGTATTTAGCTAACTATAAATGCATCGTTTTACTAGGACGTATGTGTATGTAAATGTCTGGAACCTAAAATAAGCATTATATGGTTGAAAACACGGAATAGTTGCGATAATATGACAAGCGCTCAGCGCGTCCGATCTGGCTCAGCGCCAGCCAAAGCGCCAAAGCAGATATGAATTCAGCAGTTGATCACGTGACGCGCTGAACGTTCGAATCACACCGGTGTGATCGTACGCTCCAGGGACCAGCCAAGAATGATCACACTGGTGTGATCGTACGCGTGAAAGGGTTAATGTACCAGATATCAGTAATGTTCTAAATGATTATTTTGTATTTATGTAACACATAACTCAGTGGTCTGACTCAGAAGACATATCCAATGCCAAGTCCTGACTGGCCAAGAGGAGGAGTTGGGGATGGAGGTGGGTGATTAGCTCCAGAGCAACGTGATAGCTGCTGAATAATGACTGAAAGGATCTAATAAAGGGAATTATGATTGGTGTCGTATTCCTATAGGTAGACGTGGATCAGCTGAGTGTCAGGTAATGTGAGCTTGACTAACGTGACCTGCCAGAACTAACGCTACGCTCCATTAATTCAGCCATTAAAAAATAGATAGATAGATGATAGATAGATAGATAGATAGAATCCATGCTTAATCCATGCTGGTGATATTGTTCTGGACAACCATGTCAACAATGCTCCTGTTCCATTTTAAATAATCTTGATTGTCCACCTGAATGTTTTCAAACTTCAATTCTGAAAAATGTTGGGACATCACAGTAAATAACAGAAGTCCAAGGAGGACCAAACATATAAATAATCAACAATCATAGTAAGGGTATGTATTCACATAGTGACTTTCCCCTCAGCTTCTCTAAAGCTAAAACACATTCTTTGAAACATCACTAATTTTTTCAAAAACTTAAACACAAATCCAAAATATTTAAACTAAATTCACAGAACCCCTGACTCTTATGGCAAAATCAAACAATCACTTCAAAACCATTTTACCTGTACTCAAAATCAATCAAAGCTTTGACGTCATACACACATTAGTCAATACTATGCACTACAGACACTACATCACTACGTCTTCATTGAGTGTCCTGCAAATCCCCGCTGACTGTGGACTTCATGGACGACGACACCAGCACCACTTTGGCTGCCCTAGCCTAGTGCTAATGGAGAGCCAGACCCCGCCGTGACCGGCGAGCTATCGCTACACAGAGCAACAGAGCCACAGATTGTAACGTTAGTCCAGGTGCATGAGCCGACAACAACATCCACCCCGAGGGAGAATGCCGTGGCCTGGGACATCGTGGAGGGGAGCTCTGCCTACTGCAACATGGCTGAGGGTTGAGATGCTGGGAATGTTTGAGGTGGAGGTGTTTGATATGGATTTAATAGACTTATGGACTGACTTACCCCCTCTCCTTCACTTTCATCGGAACAGTCTGAAACTGTTTTGCCTGAGCTCAGTCCTAAGAAGACTCACAAATTAACACCCTCCCACCCGCTCCTGCCTCCACCTCCTCCGCTGTCATCTGGCAGCCCTTCTGCTCACCCTTAGTCCTCCATTTGTGCGGTGGGTTTGCCACTGGTCTGCCAGTCTCCATCGGCATTACAGCTGGAGGATCCCTAATCTCTGCCTTCGACCCTGCTGCTCCACCATGGCCCCTAGCTCCCTCCTCTCTGCCGTGGCCCTGCAGTCCACTGGCTCCACTGTGCTCCCTCGTCCCTTGTCCGGGACTCTACTCCTCCAGCTGCGCCCCTTTCCTCCATCCCTCTGGCTCCATCAGGCTCTGCCATCCCTCTGGCTCCACCTTGGTCCTCTGTCGCTCCAACTCCACCACATCCTCCCGGATCCACATCTCTGCGTCGGTCGCTGGTGCCACTTGGTCCTCCGGATCCTCCTCATCATCCTGGATCTTCGGCTCTCCGTTTCCACCTCGGGCTCCTCCACCACCTGCTCTGCCGCCATCTGTCGGCCCTCTGGAGTCGTCAGCCCTTCCTCCTCCATGGCTCCTCCCTCCGTCAGCTCCACTGTGGGCTGTCATCATGGCTGTGTCCTGGGTCCAGTCTGGCTTTTCCTGCTCCAACTCTTTCCTGTCATTGCCCTGGCTCCTTCCTCTGTCTAGTCCGCCCTGGTTCCTCCTGTTTCCTCCTTGGCTCCTCCTTGCTCTTCAATTAAGTAATCAACACTTTTTCACTTTGAAAATATTGATTAAAGGGTTATGAAACCCACTGTTTCAGCACTGGCTAGCTCTCACCACAGTTTAAAAAAATGCTGCTAAATTGGGCGTGGTGCTCACTTCGCTGCAGGGGGGAAGAGGGGAGACAGACAGCTTCGGGTTCAGACGGGTTTGATGTGTGCTTCCACCTAGTGTTTTCTAGTTGACAGTGCGCTGTCTGGAAGCGGGGCATTTCTTGTGCGCATGGCCGTAATTAGTGTAGGACATGCAAAATGTGCCACTTCTAAGGCTTCCCAAGAGTAGAAGAAGGAGCAGTCAACCCTTCCGTTGCTATCAGTCTGTTGATTTTTGAATGGGATTGATAGGGAGGGCAGATATATTTGAGAAATTTATTTAAAAAACTATGTGTACTAAATACATCTGAACTAGGTATGTCACCTTACAAGACGTCTGAGGCCACACTCATACATTTTCGTTTGAAAATTCATCTTTTTCTCTCTGTTTTGGCCTTCCGTCCACACTGAGACAGCGTTTTTGGTCAAGGAAAACGGCACGTTTTGAAAATGCTCTCCAAAGTGGATGAATTTGAAAACATGATTGATGAGATATTTCTACAAATAAAATGATCCTGCCAAGAATTGCGTAAAAACTGTCTGTATCATCTCAGTGAGTTTTTACACATGCGCAGTATGGCGAATTTAATGTTTTCCTATGTTTCAGTGTGGATGAGAAACATTTGGAAAACACTTAAAAACGTGGGTTTCACACTGTGACCTGTTTTGCTGCTTTTTACTCTTTTCACTCGTCCCTCATCATCTTCCCATCTTCTGGTTGCTAAGTCCCAGAGTCAGCGCATGGCAGGCCTCGAAAATGGTCAGTCTGCGGTTCTTTTAGAACCTAAGAGGATGAGGAAGATGAGCTAGAACTCTTCAGGACCTCCTCTTCACTTTCCATCTGGGAAGAAACTGCCATTCACCATCGAGTCAGATTAATATCTTTGGAGTTTATCACTCTTCAGACCTGGAAGAACGTGATCACAAGCCTAAACTTTGAAACCATCAAGATTTTCATCCGAGACTGTATCTGGACACTCGTCCAAGACCAAGGCAATTCAAGTATCGTATATTTAACTAAACAAAACAGAGGTTTAGTATAAGCTGTATTTATATAGCTGTATAAGCTAATTTATGTGTTAGTCCTTAGTTAATAAAACTCTTGTGCACAAATTACATGAGTTTCTGATTCTGCCTTGTAAATTAATGTCCCTTTACTATTCCGATTCCAGAATAAATCCTGATTTTGGGAGAAGAAATCACCACTCTCAGTTTTATATGTGTGTGTCTTCTCTGATGAAGAAATCTCAAATTAGCGGCATGAATTAATCTGGTGTGGCCAAGAAATCACACTTGCATTGATATTAAAACTGGGTGACGAAGAAATTGCGCTACAGTATAGTTATTTTAATTGTGATTTGGGCAGAATGCGTAGGTCCTCCTTTCTATGAAGGTTAGGGACCTACCCTACGGTTGCTGTGTATTCCTTGACTATCACATCGGACAAGTCGGCCACTTGCTGCCGCCTGATGTGTTTCTCCTTTTGTCACATTGTGTACGGAGGTTGTACTACCCCATTTGGGTATTAAAAGACCCTTCCGCAGAGAGGGGAGCATCATCATGCCCTGGTAAGAGAGGCATTAGCTATTACCAACCCAAAGTGGTTTGTGCTTTCTATCTGGCCCCGTTCTAGCGAGATCTGCAGAGCATGCAAGACAAGGGCCCAGACATTTTGCATGGAGAGCTGCTGCTCCTCAGAGCCAACACGGAGAGGGGTTTACACAGAAACACCTTTATCCATATGCCAGTGGAAAAAGTGCAATCAAGCCCACTCCTCAGAGGGGCGACTCACTAGTCCACTATTGTGAGGCTTGGGGAGAGCCGCTCTGTTCCACACGAGAGGGAGGTACCTACTCTGATGAATGCATAAAGATTGGGTGGATAGCCTGAAACAGGAAGCCCCTCAGGGCGAGACATGTGTAGAATGACCTCAGAAAGGTAGCCTCTTAAGGTGAGGTGTCCAGCCAGGGATGTCCAGGGGCATGCCGTGAAGTGAATCTTCAGAGAGCCTACCTGGAAGAAGCACTGTGAGTCCAAAAATACAAACCTATAATGAACCTGGCCATACTGGAGGTTACCTGAAGAGAAGGACCAACAGGCCCTGGGGTTGCAGTAATGTAATGGGGGACCCAGCGGCCAAGGAAACTACCTCCGTAGTGCCTAGCAATTCGGTTGCAGAATCCGTTGTGACCAGATCCAGAATTGTAGACATCCAGCTTACCAACAAGGAGATCCTACCTGAAACACGGAAGGAACACACAAACCCAACTGTACACACTACAACACAAGCCTAAGCGGCTAACAAACAGATTTTTTATTTTTTTTTTTACCAGTTCAGGATAAAGAAAAGGGATTGTGGAAAAAGGATTCACCCCAGCATCGTCTAAATCTCTGAGAAAACTTACCAAACATGCACAACTTCAAACAAAACAGTCATTGAAGACGAAGAAAAGGATGATGTGTTCAGCTGGCGCCCTTGTATACTATGTGGTCGCGCTGATATGAAGCCAGTGTAAGGATCCTTCCACTGGCCCAAACGCAGAGCCCAGTTGTCTGGTTGAAGGTTTAATGCACGTTCGGTCTTTTCACAGTGCTTCTGCAAAGTTCACTTAATTTATCAGGATTTAGTTTCAATTTTAATCTAGCTCCATGTTTAATCTGACTCCAATTTCATATGATCGTTGGAATTTAGGTGTTTAATTTAGGCTGATCACAAATATCAATTAAGTATTAATTTGGATATCTGATTATTTCAGACTCACTATACTTTAAGTTATTCATTCGTTGGGGACCCGAGGCCTCTTTTGAGTCTGGTGCCGGCCGATTACGCCGATCTCATGATCACAAAAGTGCCAGTCTGATGCTGAGTCAGAGGTATGTAGGTGACTAATACCCTTTTTGACAGCTGCCTACTGCTTGCCTTCACAAAAAGTGTAGTTTACTTTAGTCTTCTCCGGTACAACTTGCTAACATCAGTGATAGACAGAAATCAGGAGGTCTCAGATGATGTGCCTACTGCTCTATTCAATCCTGAGCCTGCAGTTCGCTCTATCCTGGTTGTAATTTGCGGTAGCAACAGCCTCCTCATAATCTACTAGAAATAATGATTTCAGAAGAGTCTAAAATGAATCAAGAAATAACATTTTATTTGTCAGGTAAAAATGTATCATGCCAATTACATAGTTTAACAATGAGAATCCAATTCAGAATTAAATTCAGTTCCAATTCAAATAAATACATAACATCAATTACTCAAAGATAAATCTAAGAGTGGGAGATGCATACCGGACCGCAGAGAGATACACAGCAGCATGTGAGAGATTTGGAGGCAAAGCTCCAGAGACTCTCACACACAGTGTGTGGTTCTTCTGAATACAGAATACCCCCGTAGTGTTTTGTCACTTCGCTTATATACCCAGACCAAAACAAACAAATCTTCCAATCAATTGTAAAACATAAAAATCTTTTGGTTTGTCAGGAGATCTCATGACCCAGGGTTACACCTGGCTGGAGATTCTCACCCGACCCTAAGGGGAAAACACACCCCTCAGCAGCGAAACACAATTCTACAACAGTGTTCAGTCTTCCTCATAATATAAGTGACTGCTGTGAAATTGAGACCATTTTACCAATCGCACAGAGACCTTTAGGACGATACCAAACATGAAAGGGAAAATTCAACATATTCACAAGATGAAACACATATAGTATATGGACATTCTTAGTGACTTTCAGTGGAATCTTTTGGGGGAAAGGAGTGAGATGCAGGCAAGGGAGAGGAGAGGGAGGAAGGGGGTTGTAAATGAGCAATGGGGGTGGTGTTGTTTGCCCTCTTTGAAGATCTCTTCTCCAGATTAGTTTTATTGTTTTGTTGCATGGCATCTGTTTTGTCAGAGTTCCTGGACTTTAAATGAATTAATGAGGAAATAATTTCACATCTTACACCGGCCAGTACTGTTGTAGTTTTTATATGCAGGCTTCAGACACGGGTCACATAGGAGATGTTCCCCATAGCTATCTCTAGAGGACGCAGTTTGAGTTCCTCGAAAGGGAACGGTACTCTTTTTGTGATACAGATTAAGATAATTCTATTAAATTACATAAATATAAAAAGTATACAGAAGCACTTTTGTCGTCTACAGTTGAGAATGCCTGGAATTTTGATTTTTAATAGATAAATAAATCAACGTGAGTACACTCTGTGTGTGATTTAGTGATTATAGCCTACTTGATAATGTCAAATCACACGTCATTACGACAACACTTACCATATTATCACCAGGAATCACAATGTGGGTGGGCCTAAAGAAAATCGGGTGGGCCTAGCCTAAAATGCATCTGTTATCAAAATAGGCCAAGACAACTACACCTGCTTGAATACACACCACTGTTTAATCATAAGC
Organism: Labeo catla; assembly: GCA_012976165.1. Classification (NCBI taxonomy): domain Eukaryota; kingdom Metazoa; phylum Chordata; class Actinopteri; order Cypriniformes; family Cyprinidae; genus Labeo; species Labeo catla. Next base: position 61,385 of record VONZ01001762.1, on the reverse strand, counting down.
AGTCATCATAAGCAGTGTTAAGAATATAAGGATAAGAACAGCATTAGCATGGCGGCCACAACACACACACGCACATCTGACAGACGCACCGCAACACCATCATCAAATTAGCAGGACAGTAGTGAATAGTACAGTAGTGGACAGTATGTCAGAATGACGTTTAGTTAGAAAAACACAGAAAACAGTACAGACAAAGAAAACAAAGTACTCATCTTTTACCATTTTTGTTTTTTATTGGTTGTTTTGTACTAAGACAAAATATAGGTTTGAGTAAATGTTAAGAACAATAGTATACAAAAAAAAGAATGTATGGAATGTATCTTGGCTTTGATAGCAACATTCAACAAACCATTGACAATGAATACATTAATTGTTTGTTCTGTATTGCTGTATTTACAGGAAAGTCTAGTATAATCCAATACAAAATATGAATATAACATGAATCACAGCGAAAAAGTGATAAAACACACTCATTCTGTTTAGTCATACATGCTTGCACATGACAAACTTTAAACAAGCTGTAATTATATACGTTAATGTATGCACATTTTGGACACTTTTTAACCAGCAGACTCTTCTGTCTAATCTGTGAAGGATTGAAAGTCTACACCAAGTGAATAGTACAGTGGCGGACAGTATGTAAAAAACAATGCTTGGTCATAGTCCGGCTCAACGACCACATGAAATAAACAACAGTGACTACTAGGCAACTACATACTAGGAAAATGTAGATTGACTTACTTTTGATTATTATAACAGGAGACGATGGGGCTTAGAGTTGAACACTGCAATGATTTCATTGTAGTTCAACGATTCTGTCAGTTCTCTTTCAAAGGAGAGCAGGGACAAAGAGTTCAGTCTCTGTGTCAGAACTATTGATCTGATACCTGTTTTAATCTGATTTACAGTTGAAAACAATCGTTTGACAGTGCAGCTTGTTATGGGTACTGTCATGAGGGCCCGTATGAGACGATTCATTTTCGGAAAAATATTGTGTGAGCATGCATCGAGCACCTCCACAAGTAATGGAAATGCCCTGCCATTTAATACTTTTCTTTATAGTTGCTGAACAAACACCTCATGTTCAGAATCTTCAACAGCGATGTTTAAGTGTGTACCGGCAGGCTGTATTAAAGTCTTTTCGCCAAAGGTGTTATACTGAGCCTGTACGTGTCAGACTTAAAACGGGTGTTCAGTTCCATGTTCTGCTTGTCTAGTATATATTCTTTGCTGATATAGCACTTGTGCTCATCTCCCCTGTCTCTACAAACCCCACAGTCCTTTCCTTCAACTGGCTTTTACGTACTGTATGTATGTATGGGATACATACTGCCACAAGTATGTAGCTTTCATTTTAGATAATAGGGCTAGTGAGTTTTGCATTTCTAGGCAGTTCGTCCAGTCATTTTTTTTTATTTCTGGATGGTAGCTGGAGATCAGTAGAAGTAATTCTAAGAAGTTGCCTTTGTTCAGTGCCTTTTAATTTTCACGATGCCCACACAAGGGAATGTCTTGTTTTGCACAGAATAAAACAAGGTCTATTACAACTTTAATGTGTTCTCTATTCCTTTCCACAAACAAACTGCTGACAGCATCTTTGTGCAGCTGGTTAATTATATTTCCCCATTCTGGTTTGTGGCTTGCTTTGTATCCTTCAGACCTGCCCAGCGCACAACACAACAATATTATTACTTCGTTACATTACACCACTGCTAGAGTAATTTCAATATTTATTTATTTATTTATTTATTTTTTGTTTAATAGGGTTAGGGTTAGGGTTAACCTAACCCTAACCCTAGCCTAACCCTAACCCTAAGTTTTGAATGTTTCATTTCAAAGTCACCATTATGGTTATTAGTGATTTAGTTGTGCATGTGACTGTTAATTTTTTTATTAAATTCATTTTAATCATTAATTTGTAACACTTTAATAAAATCACTTGTGCATTATTACAGAAACAGATTAACCCTCTGGGGTTCTTCGTCGTCCAGTCACACTCGAGACCTTCACGGTCAAAAGTGACCGGACCCCTGAAATCGTTTTTTTTTTTTTTCAGTAAAATCAATCAAATGTATTTTTGTTCAATAATATTTTTTCTTTTTTTTTGTGGTGTTTTGAGAGAATTTTATAATAATAATAAATATATATGCAATAATTATGATCTATTTTTTGCCATTGAATATAATAGAAAATTTTTATATATATATAATTTTTATTATTTTTTAATTAATGCTGCATTTCAGTTTAAAGTAGAGACCTGGCCTACAAAAAACAATTTTTTGAAGTCAGATTGGTGCCATCTGGTGGTGTAGTGAGCATAATTATCAAGCAATACCACATTTTAACCACTAGATGACTGTACTGCTCTCTGTAGAAGGGCTTGTGAATTCTAGTTGTTTTTGCACATATTTGCCTTTGCCTTTTCAGGTTGTGGATTTTAATATATCATATGAGATTATCAAAGACTATTTTTTTTATTATTTGCCAAGTTTTTTGTTTGTTTGATTGGTTTAACTGGTAATTTGAAGTGCCAGTTTTACTTTATAATACAGTCAAACCTGAACATTGCATTAGAAAGAGAACCAATGGAAAGCATTTTGTTACCCATTGTTTTAATTCTAACTTAATAAAAATGCAATTCTTTCAGTCATAACAATTTTTTTTATTTTGAACATTTCATTAAAATTATTTTTTGTAAAATTCAATGAACAATAACTCTTATTTAGCACAGCAATTATGAACAGCAACAGCTCTGGCAACAAAATAACAGCAAAAGTATAATTTTCAAACAGTAAATGGAAACTAGAGAAATAAAAAAAGTATTTTAAATATCATCCTAACCCTATTTACATATTATGTGCATATTTTTTTACATATTCAATGAACAGTAACTCTTATTCAAAACAGTTCATAAACAGTTCATAAACAGGTGCTGCAATAGGCCTGGAGGTTACTAGGGAAGAGTTATATCCTTTGATGTGTGTGTCTGTGTTTGTTCAAGAAAGAGGCATAGTGTGTGACTTTTGCATTTTGGACCCAATGTCTCCCCTTTGTTAGATTCATTGATTTTATTTCACATATTCTCATATTTCTCTGTTACAGTCTCATATTTCCCTGTGTGTGTGTGTGTGTGTGTGTGTGCGTGTGCATGCACCTGGTATTCATCACGTTATGGGGACCAAATGTCCCCACAAAGATAGTAATACCAGTAAATTTTGACCTTGTGGGGACATTTGTGAGGTCCCCATGAGGAAACAGGCTTATAAATCATGCAGAATGAGTTTTTTTGAGAAAGTAAAAGTGTGCACAGTCTCCTGTGAGGGCTAGGTTTAGGTGTAGGGTAGGTGTAGGGCGATAGAAAATACGGTTTGTACAGTATAAAAACCATTACGCCTATGGAATGTCCCCATAAAACATGTAAACCCAACATGTGTGTGTGTGTGCGTGTGTCTATTTTGCAACCTTGATGGCTTACAGTCTCATTCTTTCATTGCTGTGCACTTTATTTCTTACATTGATTGCTTCTGTTTCACACATTTCCTAAAATTAGCTTTTGAAATGACACGTTCATTTGCGTGTGTGTGTGTGTGTGTGTGTGAGTGTATTGTAGTGTTTTGCACTACTGATGTTTTAGAGAGTCACCCCTTCACTGTCGTGTGCTTTTTTTCTGGATTGTGGCTGATTTGTAGATTGTATGCACAAAAAAACTCTGTATTTTCATATTTTTGCCAATTTCCCATTCATTTCCTATGGCCGGTCATTTTTGACCGAAGGCCCCGAGTGTGACTATTTTTTTTACGACCACTTAGACTTTTCAAATCCTGTCCCCAATTTTTTTGTGTGTTCATATACCAAGTACCATAAAAGTCACTAAGTTTCGTACCATTCCGATGAAGCTACGATTTTTAATTTTTTTTTTTTTTTAAAAATCCGGTCAAAAGTGACCGAAGAACCCTAGAGGAGAAACAGATCAGCTTAAGTTGAGTATTTATGGCTTACAGGATCATTAAAGACAAGAACCCCGATATTCATAGTCTACATATCCTCTTTATACTGACAGCTATGAAAAAGTGACTTTTAGAAAATATTGGATATTGAAAGCATGTTCGTAGAATGATCTTTTTTTCAAAGCAGTATCGAACAAGTAAAGTGTAAATCCTTTGTTTGTAGTATGCACTCACAACACAACACTATTTGATGAATGCTAGATGAATTCAGATTTATTACACTTTGTTGGTGTTGGTTTAGTCTGTTATCAACTAAAGAGTGTTACCTGTTTCATCATCAATTTCACCTGGTTTCCAAACCAGCATGCAAATTACTTGTTATAAAGATAATTGTTATAAACATAAACATTAATGAAAACTCATTTTATTATTATTTTTTTTTTAACTTATTATCTCAAGGCCAGGTTTGCCATTTTTCATAATCACCTGAGCTCAACCTGCAAGTCTCAGCAATTACACTTATGACACTGAGTTTGCACTGGCTTATCTCAGAAGAGTGAACATAACTTCAGAGCAAAGTGCAAAAACCAGCTTTTCTCCTGGTAAAATTTATTTTATGGTTGCACTACATTTGACTACCGTTATACAAGTGACGATCTTTGTATTATGTCTGTGTTTTTGTTTGTTTTCTTTCTTTCTTTCTTTTTTACTAAAATGTTAGTAATTATTCAATTTGTTTTATATAGTAGTAAGTGGATCTAAAGTAGTGTCTAATACAGTACTTTTGTATCTTTGGAAAAGAACATCTAAATGCCGTAAATGTAATTTATATACATCAGTAAAACCTATGTTATCATATCCTTAACATGTGATTGTGTACAGGTCAACAAGAACAAGAAAAAGAAAAGACGCCCGATGAACCTCTTCATGGACTTCAGGCATTTCTGACAGGTCAACCAAAAGCTCTCGGGGTGAGACATATTTCATAAGCCCACATAATTGTTTTTTATTAGTACATGTAAGTGTGAGGTAAAAAAAAGAAAGAATCATGAATCAGTACATGAATCAATTCTAAAGAAGGAGGAGCACACACATTAACAAAACATAAAACATTGAAGAATGTGATTTTTTTGTCTTTGTGACAATGCAGTAAAGACACAAACATAAGTTTATTATTTGAAATTTACAATGTTTTAAGACCAAACTATCAAACACGTTAGGTATAGGACAAATTATGCATATCCGTAAATCATTATACAGTGAGTAGAAAAATTATTTGATCCCCTGCTGATTTTGTACGTTTGCCCACTGACAAAGAAATGATCAGTCTATCATTTTAATGGTAGGTTTGTTTGAACAGTGAAAGACAACAAAAAATCCAGAAAAACGCATTTCAAAAAGTTATACATTGATTTACATTTTAATGAGAGAAATAAATATAAAACATGACTTGGTGTACTTGGTGGCAAAACCCTTGCTGGCAATCACAGAGATCAGACTTTTCTTGGCACCAGGTTTGCACACATCTCAGGATGGATTTTGTCCCACTCCTCTTTGCAGATCCTCTCCAAGTCATTAAGGTTTCGAGGCTGATGTTTGGCAACTCAAACCTTCAGCTCCCTCCACAGATTTTCTATGGGATTAAGGTCTGGAGACTGGCTAGGCCACTCCAGGACCTTAATGTACTTCTTCTTGAGCCACTCCTTTGTTGCCTTGGCCGTGTGTTTTGGGTCACTGTCATGCTGGAATACCCATCCATGACCCATTTTAAACACCCTGGCTGAAATTCTCACCCAAGATTTGACCCTTTGATGCGGTGCAGTTGTCCTGTCCCTTTAGCAGAAAAACACCCCCAAAGCATAATGTTTCCACCTCCACATTTGATGGTGGGGATGGTGTTCTTGGGGTCATAGGCAGCATTCCTCCTACTCTGAACACGGTGAGTTGAGTTGGTGCCAAAAAGCTCAATTGTGGTCTCATCTGACCACAACACTTCATCCAGTTCTCCTCTGAATCATTCAGATGTTCTTTTGCAAACTTCAGATGGGCCTGTACACGTACTTTCTTGAGCAGGGGACCGTGCGGGTGCTGCAGGATTTCAGTCCTTCACAGCATAGTGTGTTACCAATTGTTTTCTTTGTCACTATGGTCCCAGCTGCCTTGAGATCATTGACAAGATCCTCCCATGTAGTTCTGTGCTGATTCCTCATTGTTCTCATGATCAGTGAAACTCCACAAGGTGAGATCTTGCATGGAGCCCCACACTGAGGGAGATTCTTCCATTTGCGAATAATCGCACCAGCTGTTGTCACCTTCCCACCAAGCTGCTTGGTGATGGTCTTGTAGCCCATTCCAGCCTTGTGTAAGTCTACAATCTTGTCCCTGATGTTCTTGGACAGCCCTTTGGTCTTGGCCATGGTGGAGAGTTTAGAATCTGATTGATTAATTGATTGCTTCTGTGGGCAGGTGTCTTTTATAAAGGTAACAAGCTGAGATGAAGAGCACTCCCTTTAAGAGATCATTTCCTGTATAAAAGACATCGGGAGCCAGAAATCTTGCTGATTGGTAGGAGATCGAATACTTATTTCACTCATTAAAATGCAAATCAATTTATAACTTTTTTAATACATTTTTCTGGGTTTTATGTTATTCTGTCTCTTACTGTTAAAATAAACTTATAAAAATAAATTATTAAATTAAAATTATAGACTGATCATTTCTTTGTCAGTGGACAAACATACAAAATCAGCAGGGGATCAAATAATGTTTTACCCTCACTGTAAAAATTATGCATGTGAACAATTAAAAAGAAATTCTAGCACAATAGTAATTCTATTAATACTGTTTTAAAGGATAAAAGATTATTTTGTCCTATTCACAATGTACATTTTTCTTGTCCTACACAGATAATCCAGATAATGATCGGTCTGGTGACTCTCCTGCTTGGCATTGTGTCTAAAGTTCATGCAGTATCCATCTTTGTCGATAGTGGTATTCCTTACTGGGGATCTCTCATTGTAAGAAATTATAAAGTTTAGTGTTCTGTCATTTATAATACGAGCTACAGTAGATGGACCAAAAATGCCTATTACTGCCATGTGTACCAACACAACAGTAAATACAACTCAGTCACCTGTGACACTTTGCGATTTGCGAAAATTTAGGGGATTTGCCTGATTTGCAAAATCAACATGCTTGTCAGCATCACTCAGTAATGCTGGAACTGCAGTATTCCTTTATAAATGAAGATTAAAATAATATCATAAAAAAATAATGATTTAAATTACTGGTAGTAGTAATAAAAACAACAATAATGTAGCATTATAACATTTAATCATGACTAATTAGTCATCATATCCTGTAAATGCGTAATGTTCCAGCTATTCGACTAAATATTACCATGATGGTAGTGCTTGAAGTGTGCTTTTTACTGTATTGTAATTTTAGATTAACACACATCAAAGATGTGTGCAATTATGTCATAAAATCAGAAAATGTGGATTACTCTTAATGAGAACATTATAAGTGCCTTTTCTAACACATACATTTATTTATTGCGTCAATGTCGTGATGTCACATATAAAACTTTTGAAATGCACATTTAATAATACACTGATGCATTACAACAGGTCTTAGACATACTTCATTACACTGTTCTTTTTTGACATCTGTTCCCTTAAAGAGCCTTGCACAAGACAAAAAAAGAAGATTCACCCCTGATTCAGAAAATTTACTTTCAGACACAGAGATAAGGTGCAATAAAATGTCTCAGATAATGTGGAATAGCTGATGCTATGGGGAAAATAATCAAGCGTCTTAAGTGCAATAATCTTATGGTGCACATGGCAGTAAAAAGTTCTGGTTGAGTACCATCTGTACATATTCAACAGCCTCAAAATCTGTCCTTCTCTCTCCTCTCAGTACATTATAGCTGGCTCACTCTGCATTGCTGCAGAAAACAAACTTAATTCACCCTCCAGTTTGTGTTTGGTATGTACACAACACTTGTTTTTAGGGGTCCAAGCACCAAATGTGCTTCAACACTATAATGTTTCTATTGATTTTCTGTCATGATTTTTTGTTTCTGATTTTTTTTATTTACTTATTTTTTTGCCATGTTCCGTTTTCTGAAACAAACCTTTTCTTTTTTTCCCAAACTAAACTCCAATTAGTTTGTTGGTCCAATCTTCACTGAATTTTGCACATTAAATCAAATTAATTTTGATATCTCAAACTATTATGATGACAATAGTTAAAACACAAATTAGTTAAAACATTTTTTTTGTAAATTGATTTTCATCCTATGAATGCAAAAAAATGAAATTAAATGACAATTTAAGAAATTGCATCAAAATTGAACCTATAGGGGGCCCTACAACTGAAATTTTTTAACACCATAACTGTAGGATTGGTAAAAATTAATCTTCCTTGCTGGATGTCAGGGTTGCACTACTGCGAGGAGCAAGTAATGACGAAACAAAGGAATAAGACGAACAGCAGTCTTTAACAGTCCAAACAGGGTAACATAGGGCAGGCAGGAACACACACGTAGCACAACATCAGACAAGGAAACGTGGCGCAGACAACAATATAAACACTTAACAAGATAATTAACAAGAAACACCTGAAATCAATTAAACAATCAAACAAGGGAGAGACTAGGGGCAAGTTCAAGCTCACACTGGTGCCCAACTTTTGCTACGGTTTCCGTGTTGAACGACGTGTTTCCTGGAAACGGTGCGCAATGGGGTTTGAGATACGTTTTCTCTTGTTTGGTGGGTGTGTCAAAAATGTCAGCCCAATCAGCAGCAACATGTATATAAACCATGCAGTATGAAAGAGACACTGATTAATGTAACATAAAAACACCATATATATTTTGCTATTGTATTGTGGAGTAACACTTTAATAAACTTTTCTATACTCCTCTGATTATACAATGGTAAATATTACAATATCATAGCACAACAATAGTGATCAGCAATAATGATCATAATAACGTTACTCACAATAAAAATAATAAGGTCATATAGATCATAACACAGTCTCGGAGGTAAGAAGTGGATTATTCTTTCTTTTGTTTGTCTTTTCATCCTGAAATGTGAGGCAAATGTTAGATCACAATAATTAGGAACCACAGTTTCCACAAACCCCTTCACTCGACTGGGATGCTCTCTTTTTTTCTGGACTGCAAAGGCAGTGACTGTAACATTGGGCGTATTTTGCAGTATTAAACACGTATTTATACCGATTTCATCAGGCTCTGAAAATTCTTCAAACAGAACACAAAGAATGGCCTTCTCAGCTGCCATAGTTGAAACTCTTGCGTCATCAGAACAGAACAGGGTGTTCGATGTACCACCGTTTCCATTTTAAAAAATGTTTTGCATCGTTTTGTCAGGGCTGAATGCAAGGGTGGTCACGGGGAACACATGGGGAGAAAACACACACACACACACAGAACGTCCATGGGCGTGACACTGGATGTCATAACATAACCAACATGACTCAGCTACATGAAAAACATGGAAGCTTGTAGCCAGTCAGATTTCAGTGCCTACTAACAAATCTGAATAGCCTACTTATGAAAATTGGCATATTTTTGCAGACTGTGAAAACAAGTATGTGTACCAACTTTAATGAATGAATGTGTAACATTTTGATCTGACAATATATTTATTAAAGGGTTAGTCCACCCAAAAATTAAAATTACCTCATGATTTACTCACCCTCAAGCTATACTAGGTGTATATGACTTTCGTCTTTCAGGTGAATACAATTTAAGTTACATTATAAAATGTACAAACTCTTCTGAGCTTTATAATGGCAGTGAATGAACATTACTGTTTCATAGTCCAATAGAAGTCCAATAAAAGTGCATAAGCCCATCATAAAAAAGTGCTCCAGCCGGCTCCACGGGGTTAATATCAGAATCCTTAAGTGAACTGATGCGTTTTTATAAGAAACATGCACATGTTAAACTTTAAAAAAGAGTTAATTTATGTCTTCTGCAAACTGTCGTATGCATGTACATGAGAGAGTATTGTTCCAGCACATTATTTTTAAAAAGATGCATTTCAGTTGTATTAATCATCCACATAAGGCATTGGAAACCCTGATGATTGCAGCTTGCAGCTATATTTTATTTATGTTTGCTATAGTTATTTTTATCACACTCCATATACTTTTACATCTACTTTAACACAGCATGTTAAATAACTTAATGTTGTTTTTCTGCCTATAGGTGAATGGTTCACTGGGAGTGAACATTTTCAGTGCTATAACTGCAAGCATTGCCCTTATTTTAATTTCAGTAGATTTGGCTCGAGGACCAGTGTACACTGACACTGACTGCAACATTTCTGAATGTTATTATAAGGCAAAGTATATGGTATGTCATCAATTTTTAAATTCATATTTATATTTACATCACTGTGTGGTCAGTACACTTGTGAAAGGTCAAGCCTCAATTTGCACTCATCTGTCAAGTCTTTTTCAGAAGTAGTTGTATAGATCTCTTACTATAACTGATCATTTACAATGCATGAAAATATTGACATTATACAATAATTGTAAACTCAGTCCCGTTTGATCAATAGATGTATTACCATATGAACCTTAATGATAATAGATTCTTGACTGCTGAGCAGCCAGTGTACCAGTTTGAGTACTAATTATTGATTATTTTGTCATTATTCATTCTGCTAATTTTCTCTCAGGTTCTCTTCAAGGGAATCAGTGGTGTATTGCTGTTATTCACCTTCCTTCAGTTTATCATCTCAATCTGTCTGTCAGCATTTGCTTGTAAAGTCTCCTGTTCTTGTTGTCCTCCTCCTCAAGTGAGTGATGCATTAAGTGATGCAAACTTTTTTTGGGAACCCTTCAGATATGTATATACATAATAGATATATCTACATTCTTGCGTTAACACTTTACAAGAACCAACAAACACTGTAAGTTATAATACACAAACTTAACCTAAATTCTTCACTCTTAAATGTTCAAACCAAATGTTCAAGCTTTTAACATATAATTCTCAAGCATTAAACTTCTGTCCATAAAAATGTAGGAAATTATGTGAATATATTAAGTCTGTGGAATTATTTTTATAAATCCGGATGAAAGCATGTTTCACCCTAGGACATTTCAGAAGGATTTCAGTCTTTTGCTTTTTCAAAATTCCACCTGTAGTAGAGTGAGGTTTATGCACCTGTAATACTGGAACTGTCTGCCAGTTTTATTGCATTTATTCTATCTGACAGCAAGAAGGCATTCAACATTATGGACCCTATCATGCACTTGGTGTATTGTGGGGCCAGGCGTGACGCAAGTGTTTAATGCTAGTTTCACCCCGGTGCAATTATTATTTTCACGTCCTGCACCATGTTGTTTAAATAGCAAATGCATTTGTGCCCATTTGTGCACCCATGGTCATGCTGGTCTGAAAAATAGGTGTGTTCAGGCGCATTGCTATTTTGAGGCAACTGAAATAAAAGGCACCACTGACCAACTGAAACCTGGTCTAAAGTCAATGGCACAATATTTTGTTTGTTAAAGAGCGCGTTAGTAATGTGCGCCTATAGGCAGGTGCACAATGCACATACACTCTGCTTATTACACACTCAGGGACGAGCAACAGCACACAAACATGCCAAATATAAAAATTAAAGGATTACAATGTAAAAGATTATTATTGTGTACATACATACAAAAATGCACTTTAGACCATGCGCTTAGATCATTAAAATCGGGCCCTACATGTGCAATTTTCCAAAGGTGCCATTTGTTCCCTAGGTTTTAACTCCACAGCCCTGATTTCAGGCCCAATCAAGTTATTTAGATTTAGGTTTTAGTGTCTATGTCCTGGAATTGTGTTAAGCAATTGTTTAATAAGCAAGGAACCTGATCGTATACATTCTGTCTTGCAGATACCTGTGACCAGCAGCTCTTCCATAAACCAACATGATGCAGAAAATCCCCCATGAATGTGAATGTGAAATAGAATGAGTTTTTGAAAAAATGGGCAAAGTTTGGTCCTGCCGTTGTGTGTGATGCTTTTGTGGGACACATGGGTTTCCCAATGATTTCCTGACCATTAGCTTTATTGTCCTTTCATGACTGTGTCAGATAAATACAAGTCACATATGTGTAAACAAAAACTATTTAAGACTAGATGCTATTTCGTGATTTTCCTTTTAGTTAAGTCAAAGAAGGTGCATAATCATCAGTGTAGCTGGATAAATTGTTTTTTGAACAATTATATTTGCTTTATACCATATAATCTAATAAATAATAAGAATAAATTGCTTATTCATGTTTTAATTTAATAGAGTAAAAAAAGTATTTCTTATACAAGGGTGATTGAACTGTGTCATTCCCTATTTAGCCTTACTTTTTTGCTTTAACAATGGTAAAAATAAAATGGGATTATGTTTTGACATGTCATCTAGATCCTGCTCAAACTTTGGTAGCTTCAAACTTTCACTGTCGCCACAGCATTGATACTGCTCTACTAAGAACTGGCTGTTGATTCTCAGAATTAGAATTTGCACATGCTTTTGTGTCTTGCTTATTTAAAGTGAAAGAGAGACGCCCACAGATCGCGATAAGGAGAGTGACAGCTTTTAACAATTGTTAAAGGAGTTTGCAAATGTAGTATTGATTTAATACAACAGTTCAATAAACAAGAAGTTAATATTAAGTGACATACGTTGTCTGACTATAACTCTACTGCCTGATTTTACTCTATTTCATCAACGAAAATACTTCCAAATAAAGTAACATCTCCATTGCAGCGGCGTTTCATTCATGAATGAAAGTGCGTTTTTTTTATGATTGTCCTTTCATAAAGACAGTCACTTGCTTCATTCCCGAATAAATCAGCCATTCAAACGAATCAATTGACTTGCTGCCACCTGCTGGTGGATTTAGTTTCATTTAAACATATAATTTATTTAAAACATTTAATATTTCTATAATCTAAATTTTATATTTAAAACATTATCATCTCAACATGAATTTATGAATTTATTTTCACTCATGCCACTTCTGAGCCTCATTTAAATGTCTGAAAATGCACCAACAAGCAACTTTTTTGTCCTTCTGTGCCACCTCTGTAGTGCAAATATTTTTTAATTAATACTATTTTTTATATGATGTCTTATTCTGCTTATTATTATATTGTTTTAATTAGACATTTTAAAAAGCTTATAAATATATATTTTTGAATTTGACAGATGATGAAATACTTATAATAAAATTTGAAAAATGCCATTACAAAGGTAAAAAAGAAAATGCCACTGTAAATCACTTTAAGGAGTCAAATATCACCTCATATTAGGAAGGTTAATTTTTGATCAGAATTTTTTATTATTGATCAAAAGATGCTCCTATTTTTATTTATTTATTTTTTATTAGGAGGACAAGCACTCCTATTTGCAAAAAGAAAAAAAAAAACTGCTTATAAATTGGGTGTGTGACAGGTATGGCTGTGGAATGGTGTTTGGTCGAGGAAAAATATTCAGTCCAAAGATTTTTTTTTGTTGTTGCTTTAATCCCTGAATCTATTACTAACCAATATTTTTTTGCAGTTTACATAAACTTAAAAAGTTGCCAGAAACCAACAGCATTTTTGATGATTTTAACCTAAATATTCTGGCCCTCAGAATATTTTCTGCTATAAATATTTGAACATACCAATATACATATATATATATATATATATATATATATATAATCTATCTTCTTGTGTTTGTTTTATCACCACTGGAATACAGATATAGGTTTAAAGAAAAAAAAATGCTTTTTTCTCAAATTAGTGCATTTTCAAGCAAAATACATTCAGATGTCTTATTTTTTCATATTCAAAAATAAAATTAAATCAAAAAATTGTAATTAATTAATAAAATGTAGACACTGTATTTTATCTTTGAGTGGTAAACTATGTAACAATTCCCAGAATGGGAGGGGACGCCACAACTTTTGCAGTAGAATGAGGTCTCACTTTGCAAACCGTGTTATGTGCTTTTTGGAAGTGGATGCTATCGGAACAAGTGCATGAACTGCAAAAAGGTCATTCACCCTATTTTTAGTGTCAGTGTTGTATGGTGTGCTCTTCCCCACCACCAGCCTGTTCTTGTCTGGTCCATGGTTTTATAACACTCTGGATGAAAGAGAGGAGAGTTTTACAATTATCTTGTAGGTTTTTTGCTTTGTAAATTATGAAAGTATTGAACAAACTGATCTGCAACAGACATGTGACAAATTTCTTTGTGTACTTGTGTGACTTTCTGACAAAAGGGAAGTACCCAATGTTTTGATCCAATTTATTAACTCCATTCATTGCATTATTGTATTCCACAATGCATGCTGGTTTTTGCTTTGCCATTTTTCCTTGGTTGTCTCTTTGCCATAACTAAACTTCTTTAACGTTGTTCTCATTGCATGTTGTGACCATTTTCACTGTTTGTTTGTCTCGCCATGCCAAGACCATCACATTGGCAGTGTGACGCATGACTGTTTCCCCATTTCTAAGCTTAGCATTTTTGAGATCTCGAATGACTGGTGGATCATCTCTGTTTTTCCTTATTGTACCACAGACATGGGTTTTCAAATCACATAGGTGCTTACTCAGTGGTACAGAGTTGTAAAAATGATCCATAAATAATCTGTAACCATGACCTGCTGGGCGAACAAGAAGAGAGACAACAGTGTCTTTCAGGGCAGCACTTTCTCCACAGTAGGGCTTCATGTTAAAACAGTAGGCTGTTTCAGAATCACACAAGATGTAAGATTTTATTCCATGTTTGATGAATTTTTGGGGATTGTACACCCTGAAACCTAGGCGCCCACGCCACAGAAGCATACCCTCATCAATGCAAATGTTTGTTAGACTGATACATTTCACAGAATTTGGACACAAGGTAATCTTAGACAGGGGAGACTTTGTACAGTCTGTCAGTGTCATTGGCTGGCCTTGCTGTATTATCATTAATGTGAAGAAATCTCCATATGATTTTAAACTTGTTCCAAGACATGACCTTGCTAAAGTAGGGGATAGCTAACATTCAACCCATTCTCACTCCCTCGGCGTCAAAAACTGCAGAACAGTCAAGCGCCTCTAGCGTCACTATGAAGACGTCAACGGCGCCCCTCTGCGTCACTATATCGACGAACTGGGACCTACATTGATTTCAATGGGATACTCATGAGAAGGTGATCGCTATGAAATCACGTTCAGGAAGTCTCATTCAGCACACATCGCGATATTTGCCATCAGTTTACGTGTGCCACAGGTTGGGTGAGTAGTCGTAAATACGCTGTCTTAATGTTTGTTTTAAAATATATCCTGTCTTCTTTATTAATCAGATTAGCGCCGTATGTTTATTCGCTTAATTATATCTGTCATCCGAGGCTGTCTTTGCGTTTTATTGCGTTTAACTAAACGAACACACCTGCTAAATGGGGCGATTAAACTCTATCTGTCACGTGACATGTCATAGATCTTCCATCAGTTTCATATTCATATCAGGTTCAAAGATGTAGGTTGTATTTGTAGTAAAATCATGGTAACCACAACACTTACAACAGTTGTTGTAAGTTGTACTGTGATATTTTAAGTTAAAACACAGTAAACATGACACTTACCATGTTTTTACAACAGTACCTGTAGTTGTACTGTAATATTTGAAGTTAATAAACACCATCTTTATAACAGTGTGTCACGTGGATCTCAGCTGCTTCACCAGTTTTGCTGTGTTTGGACACTTTGTCCTGTTGAAGATGTAATTAACAGGAATTAACAGAATTATTTAAGAATTAATATTAAAAATTAAAAAAAAAAAAAAACTAATCCAAACTAAATCTGTGTGTGTGTCTCTATTTAATAGGTTAGTCAGTGCACTGGTAAGGGAGTTAGTCAGATAACGGCCTTAAATTGCCTGATAAGACCAAACAAAACAAACAAAACAAAAACAAAAAAAAAAAAATATATATATATATATATATATATATATATATATTATACAAGGTTCATATTTGTATTAAGATTTACTTGCCATTTTCTGATCTGTAGGTTATATTTAATATATTACACTTTAATTTCATGTTTGTGTCGTTTCATTTACACTTTTGATCAGCACTTTTGATTGGTCAGCGTGCGCTGATTCGAGTGATTTAAAACAGTGAATCATTTTGCGAATCAATTAGCCTTTTTCACAAAAATCGGAAGTGACGTCAGCGCAGGGTAAAGTCAGTTCCGCTACAGGTCTGTGCCTATTATATTAATATGCTCTTGTCTCAAATAATGCCTTTTACCTTTTCTTTTTTGTCTGCTTTCCAAGTTGTTATATAATCAACAAAGAAACAACATTTTACTTGTTTGTAATTTATATGGGCACTCAGACCGGTACTCGTCAATATAATATATGCGCAACATAGCGCCAGCTATAGTTTCTGTTCTCCATCTCCGGTATATTTAAGCGTATTTTCTCAATTTACTCAGTCATTTCCCTCGAATCACTACATCATGGTAAATTATGACAGTGTTTATATCCAAATGCACATTTCCCCAAGAATAAATGAAACAATTCTGAGTCCAGATGATGCATAAACTCAATACAACAACATAATCCAGATCCAAAAGGAATAAAGCCATTAATCGGAGTCATGTCTTATTTAGTATTATATTATTTTATTATGTATATCCCTGGGCACATTATGCAACGTACATTTACACCCTAAAGTTAATAATGCAAAGGAGAGCAAGTAGAAAATACAATATTACTTTCATAATAATAATAATAACAATATTAATCGCGAAAAAAAAAAATGTGAGGAGTCATAATGCACAGCCAGCACCAAATAGACAGTACGGCAAAACTTAAAACTGTACTGTATTATAAGTGCTAACATTCATAATTAAATAAACAGTATTTGTGATGACCAGACGCTGACACAAAGTTTTTGAATAAATGTTTACTATTTTTAGAGTAAAACACCGGTATATATCATAGTATCATAGTATCTATTTTGTAAAAATAGACTTTGATTCCCGAACTTACTCTTGTTCAATACGGCCGCTGCTGTCACCGGAAAAACGTTTACCCTGCAAGCGCCAATCCGGAAGCCTGAAACACGGAAGTGTGAAAAAGGCTAATTGATTCAGTTGACTCGGATCTTCAAAAATTAAAATTCAAAAATTCAAAAAAAATTCAAAAATTCAAAAAAATGGAGTCTAATGTTACCAACACTATAAATAAGCTGTCTCCACCATCACTACTTGCAAAAGCACTTTAAATAAAAAAAGTCCTTGATTCAGGCAGAATTTAAGTGTTACATTTAGTAATAATTAATTTACAGTTTTACATGCAATTCTTTAAACAAGTTACATTGATGTAAACACCTTATAAATGATTAAAGTCACACACCTCTCTTCAACTGAATCACAGACGCGAGAGCGCAGCGCGGCCTTGTGACGTCACATATTGAGACCAAAATAAAAGCCTTTTAAGCCAAAAGCTTTGGATTTACATTAGAAAACAAATGTAAATAATAAGGTATGGGGAATTGAAGGGATGAACTGCAGAACTATCAAACCCCCAAAGCTATTATGAGCTTTACATCTAGTCTAAATACAAGCAACTGTGAAGTGCTTTCAATTCAAGATAAACTACAGAGCAATTGTGATCTTCTCAAAGATAAACTCCATTGTCTCGATATTCAAATTACAGGATTGGAAAGAATTTATGAATATTACAAACTCAAAAAAAATTTGTAGATCAAAACTAAATTTGTGGTTTCAGAGTGATTTAACCATTTCATTTATTTAATGAAATTATGACAGTCTTATTCCATCTCAGTTTTTCCCAAGAATATTAAGGCAATAAATCAAATTTAAACATTATGTAGATGAAGTGGATTTTATCAAAGGTCCATGCCTGTAAACTATAAAGGATTACATTGATGGTTTAATGGAAATGGTTAAAATAATTTTCTATAAATATTAACAAAATGTGATTTACGTTTCCCTGAATTATCTTTATTAAAATCATAAGGCAGTCTATATTATCTGTGCTAAAATGTGATTATAATAAAAACAAGTTGAGTGTTACAGAGTGCACTCAGATTTCAATTATTGGAAAGTCACTTAGAAACATAATTTTACTTACCACATTAGCCCTTTTTGAGTGAAAGAATTTATTTCCACATATTTATTTAGAGATTTATTTAATTTCATAATTTTTCATTCACTTGGAGTCAGCAAGGGAGAAGCTTTGAGAGCAGAGTAACACCTTGTGTGTGACCAACCGAAAAGCAAGAGCAAGTCAAAGAAGGACTGAATACATTGTACCCAGACTGTACTTTTAGTGAACAATTGTTTTTTAGGTTTCCAGTATTTTAGTTTTTCCATGATAAATAAAATATTCTAGCAGAATCACATGCTTAAATTTACAGTTACAAAAACTATCACACTCAGAAAAAAAATAAAAAATTACATTGCATATATTTTGCAGTGATGCAAATGTTACTTCTTTTTTTTTTTTCTTTTTTTTGTCATAGAATTTTTATTGTTGCAAATTGCATTTTACATTTTATACCACCCCACACACCATATACAATCCTACCCAACCCCAACAAAACAATCCCCAATTAACAGGAATGACATCTGAGGGGGGAAAAAAATGTACAAGAAAAATAAATAAATAAATAAAAAATACAAATGATAATTAAAATAAATAAATAAGTAAATAAATAAATAAATAACATAATAATATCTCTCTATATATACACCTCCACTCAATCCACGTCTAAGGTTTGTAAATCATTAAAGAAGATGATAAATTGTTGCCATTTTTTCAAAAAACAATTCTCCCCTACCTCTGAGATTGTATTTAATTTTTTCAAGTTTTAAAAAGAAGGCCAAATCTTTCAGCCACAGTGAAATAGAGGGGGGTTGTGAGGAGGTCCAAGACAACAGTATTCTACGTCTGGCAAGAAGAGATGCAAAAGCCACAATGTCAGCCTGTTTCTGACTTAAAGGCTGACATAGAGATAATTGCATATATCTTAGAAATAATCCCACCCATATGAAGATTCAGTTTAAATGCCTCTTCCCATGGAGACCTAGAAGGCAGGGAGGGAAACCCAGAGAACAGAGATGAGGCACAATGCCTAATTTGAAAGTAACGAAATAGGTGAAAGGGGAAGCAGATTAAATAATGAGGATAATTCAGAAAAGTTTGCAAACACATTATTAATAAAAAGATCTTCAAAACATTTCAGACCTTTCTTTTCCCAGAAAGAGAATACAGAATCTGAAAAAGGAGGAAGAAAGAGATGATTATTATGTACAGGAGCCACGGTTGATGCCGAGGTAAATTAAAAATGACGCAGAAATTGAAAGAATATTTTGAGAGAGGCACATACTATAGGATTATCTGTGTAAAGTGACGGGGACATGGGGAGAGAAGAGAACACCATAGCAGGGAGAGATGTTGAAGTACAAGACTTGGCTTCTAAGTTGCACCATGGTAAAGAGGAGTCTTGTACCCAGAACACCAATTTCTGAATGTTTGCCGCCCAATAATAATACATAAAATTAGGCAAGGAAAGCCCTCCACTTAGTCTACTTCTTTGGAGCAAAATTTTGGAAGCTCTAGGAGTTTTACCTGCCCATGTAAAGGAGGAGATTAACTGGTCTATTTTCTTGAAGAAAGATTTGGGTAGAAACAGAGGAACAGCTTGAAAGAGGTAAAGAAATTTCGGAAGAATATTCATTTTTACGGCATTAATCCTGCCTAGTGGAGATAATGGAAGCAAATGTTACTTTTAGGGTTAACTATTTCTTTGGTTGAAAGAAATGTTACATATTACAACATTTTTGTTACATAAAAC
The DNA here is from genome assembly GCA_012976165.1 of Labeo catla. Lineage (NCBI taxonomy): Eukaryota > Metazoa > Chordata > Actinopteri > Cypriniformes > Cyprinidae > Labeo > Labeo catla. The sequence continues at coordinate 41,544 of VONZ01001762.1, read as the reverse complement.
ACATTTATTTTAATAGTAGTGTGTCTATGTGTAGTGAATTTTTTGCTTTTGCCAACCTAGGGAGGTGAAATAGGGTAGTGATGGGTACTCATGTCACAGCTGACGTTATGATTCTTGGATCATGTGTCAATTATTGTGTGGTTATCAGTACATCACATAAGAAAGATTGGTGGGATCTCTAACTTGTAGAACCTCTTCTGTATTATCAACACAAGGAAGACACAAGTTGTAATAAAATTAATTTTATTAACAAAAGATAGACAAGAGTAATCAACAAATACTAAATGAATACCATAATTGAGAAAGGAATAAAGTACATAAGATGCATAAAATGGGAGTGATTATGTTGGGTGTTGCTGTGTCAGAGCTACGTTATCTAGAAAAATAAACTGTTACTACTCTGAAACAAATAAGATGAATAACCTTATCAGCATCAAACAAATACGTGTAAGATTTGTTATCAACTGCAATCAACTATATAATACCTAATGTAAATTAGAAAATCATATACTGATAATATACAACAATGCCAAGGTCTCTGGAAGAGTGAACACGCAGATGTGGCCCTGGAGTAGGTGCTGAAGGTCGGGTATCTGTTAGTCTCTCTGGATGAAAGACTCAGAAGGAGTTGATCTGCTGTTATCTCACCCTCGTCGCAGGGCTCAGACTCAGAACAAAGGTTGTTCTGTTAGTGTCCTTTCTTTTACAAGACTCAGACTCAGAACAAAGTGTTTCTGTTACCATCCCTTCCCTCCCGGGTAGCAGACTGAGAACGAAGCCGATCTGTTGCAGTCCTTTTCCTTTCGGAACTCCGACTCAGAACAAGGAGTGTCTTTTGGAAGGGTACCTTTATCCCTGTCCGATGAGGAGGAGATTGCAATTTGGCGCTTCTCCATTTCCGTGCTGTGATTGGCTGGTTCCATCAGAGTGGGAGACACGTGGTTGCCCACCCTTCTTTCCTCCTGTGGATTTTTTTTTTGCATAGTCCAAACACAAAGTTAGAAAAGTGTTACTAAAGTTTTACCGGTGCATTTATCACTTTCCAAACCACAACCAGAATGCATTTGGCAATGTTACGAACACATTAAGTCCAAACATGATGGGAAAAGATTGAACTGTCATGCATGCATTCATTTGTCCATTAACAGCTAAGTTTGTGTAAGATGTTGCACTACACATCGCTGTCACTAAAAATACTTATTTCTCTGAATAAGTATAAGATGTGTATGTTGTAGTGTGCATCAGTTTTAGGGTTTAAAAACCTAGTTATGATTGGATTTGGATGAAGTCCTGGATGGAGGTCCTAAGGAATTTTTATGGTCAATCACAGGCCAAACCCTTAAGAATCAGTATCAAGGTGGGTGAGAGGCACAAGCTGCATTTTAACCAATAGGAAGTTCTGTCCTTCCCAGGCTTTGTACCAAAGGTTTTCTACTTGCCCTCTAAGAGGTGTCTGGCTGTTGTCCTGGCATCTTTATCTGATGGCGTTGGACAGTTTGCTTATGTTAGTTCACCAAGATCCAATCAAAATGTAACAAACCTCTGTCCACTACTGCAGTCAGGGAGGGGTTCACCAATAAACTGGGCCCTGCAATGTGCTGTCCACTACATATGGGTATGCGATTATCATATTGAGTGTAAATAATGTATAGAGTGTAAATTATAATTTGAATTCAAATTATTAAACAGATGCCACCTTATTGGGACTATAAAGTCCTCCCTACACCTAGTCTAACCCTACCTGGTACTTCATTTTCAACTTTTCAATTACTTCCTTCATTGTATTGAAAATTAATGCCTTTCCAATGTGATATGAGACTTAAAAAGGCAGAAAAAAAAGTTGGGCAAAAGGCAGATTCGAACTCGGGTCAGTTGCAGCTAAAACACTATGGTATGCGCTTTAATATCTAAACCACTGGAACTAACATTTGACAATCATCTTTTGTTTGTTAGTGTTAGTGTAGTGTAAATATCCTCTGCCAACAAGGCAGGCTATTTGCACTTAGTGTAAATAGACACTGAAGAAATTAATACAGGTTTGGGACAACATGAGACTATAAATAATAGGACCGTCTGAGATGTGGCTAGCCTTGTCTGAAATTGAGGCGAGAGTAGGCGGTTGCAGTGAGGGGATGAGTGAAATAAAGAGAGTAAAGATGTGCAGTTCTGACCTCTTAAAGTGGAACAAATGCCTACAAGACCAAAGGTGGCCAAAAATCTAATTTGAAAAATGTATTTTTTTTTTATTTGCACTAGGAGTAAATAGCGATAGCGCAGTAGTGGAGACAAAAAGTAGTTGGTGGGTGGGCCTCAAAAAGAGCCAGTTGGCCTGAATACTTTACATCTCCCAGCTCAATAATAATAATAGTTCCTGAAGTTGTGAGCGAATAATTTGTACAGATCTGCCAGAGGAAGCAGCCATTATGAACAGCTGATTTGTATGGAGAGACATCTGATGACCAATCAGAATCTGCAAATGGAAAAATAAAGTGAGCTGGGTTGATTTGTGTTTACAATGCATGTTTTTTGCGAACTGTACCTTTAGATGAAAAACCACCTCCCGAGTTTAATTCACTTCTGAGGGGTCTGAGATCGATTGGAGTGTTAAATGGTGAAAGGTCCCTTTAATGCAGTAATACATGCCTACATTAATATGATAAAATTCTATATACATTTCATAATTATGCTAAAATACCACAGTGCAGTTAGTGTTATTACAGTTAATCCATGGAAAAGCATTTAAACTGGATGATCCATGGCCCTAGTGTGAATTTCCATATGGACTTTAAGGTTTCCTTGTTGGCTGAAACTTTTTCCACAATGAGGGCAGATATAAGGCCTCTCTCCAGTGTGAGTTCTCATGTGCCTGTTAATGCTTCCTTTATGATTGAAACTTCTTCCACATTGATGGCAGATGAAGGGATTTTCTCTATTGTGTGTTCTCATGTGGACTTTGAGGGTTCCAAGTTGACAAAAACTTTTTCCACACTGACAGCAGGTGTAAGGCTTTTCTCCAGTGTGAATTCTCATGTGCCTTTCAAGATCTGTTTTATGAGTGAAGCTTTTTTCACACTGTTGGCAGGAAAAAGGTTTCTCCCTAGTGTGAATTCGCATGTGCCTGTTAAGGGTTTCTTTTCGACTGAAACCTTTTCCACACTGTTGGCAGGTGAAAGGATTTTTTCCAGTGTGAATTCTCATGTGGACTTTGAGGTTTCCTTGTTGACTGAAACTCTTTCCAAATGGAAAACTTGAGAAATAACTTTTAGTTCCTGTCTTTTGAAGATTCTCATTTTGTTCTTCCTCTTCAGTCTCATCAAGTTCTTCTTTCTCCTCTTTCAGTGCTATTAGATCTAAGGTGAAAACAAAACAAAACAAAAAGAGTTTAAAACAGTTTGAATGGCACAAGACAACAGGTATCAATACATTTAGGGTATGTCTATAGAACAACTTTTTCAACTAAAAACTAATAAAGCAGGAATAACTGCAGGCTAAAGCAATGGGCATAGGTATGGCAAAAGGTTCAGGCAGGTTTAAATGTAGGGGCATGGAGAAATGTCTTCATGATTTGTGGACAAAGTCTGTCAGGGTGTGGGGGAAGGTTAAAGGGTAGTTTCTGTTGTACCGATTTACTTTTCGGCATGCCCATTGCTCGAGACTGCAGCTACCTCTGTTTCTGAATTTGGCTGTTCATTTACACGACAACCTGATTTAGGGAGCGTAAAAACACAAGCTTTTGAAAATAGGTTTAAAAGTGCAAGGTTTTGAAAATAACTTTTGTAAACCACAAAAATTTGTCAAAGCAGTGATGTCAGACCTGGCATGCATTAAACAGCCTGTTTTAGTCATTTTCACAGATCCGTGTGAATGGGGATCATTTTGACAATGTTGTTGTCTGTACCTTTTTATATGTTAAGAGTAGAGGTTTACCAGTGCTGACAGTTAAGTTAGACCACGCTGGCCAATAATTTATGTCACGTGTCAAAACAAACAGCACGAGGCATCAATGAAGCCGCCTCTAGAAGCCACTCTTTTACTGTATAATGATATTGGACCTTCTGAGTCACTTAAGCAACAGATGCAACCATGAAAAACACAGGGGAATCATATTTCTTATGTTGAACATTATCTTCTTTCTCACTGAGTTCTTGATTCTCCTCTTTCAGTGTTATCAGGTCTAATGCAAAAAGAACAAATCCAAATTAACCCCATTTTAATGGTTTAAAAAACAAACATCAAAATAAACATGTTAATTGTAATCTCAAAACCTCTTCCATTTGAAGTGATGATGATAAAAAAGATCAACTGTATAATCTTAGTTGCATATGTTTTAATGCTAAAGTGTAATGAGTCATATGATCTCAACATGTCTGTCCACATGAGTCGACCCGCTCCATGTCAAATAAAACCAGAGATTCTTCAAAAATATCATTACTTCCTGTAGGGTTGGACATTTTATTAAGGAACAAATGATGAGTGAGTTTATATTTGAGAATGAAAACTAACCTGTTTGTTCCTCAGTTTCTTCATATTTGACTCTGAATGTTTCTTCAATCTTCATGTCTTCACTCTCCTCTTTAATAAACACCATCTTTGTTTGTTCCTCAGTATCTTCAGGTTTGATGCTAAATCTTTCTTCAGTCTTCATATCTTCACTCTCCTCTTTAATAAATGACATCTTTATATTAGTGTCACGTGGATCTGTAAAAGATGAATCACAGATTCCTAAAGTGATCAATAACACAGATCTTCAGTCTTATATTAGCAAGTGTGAAGTTCTCAATTCACTACAGAGCATCTGTGATATTTCCAGTTAATAATTAAGTTATATGTGTATCTTTATATAAAAAAAACTATTTACATAAGAAAGAAATACAGTTCAAGCTGTACATGTTCAGATTCATCAACCAGCAAAAAATATAACAGCATACTGAAGTTTTACTACTCATCTATCATTGTTAGGAGCGAATGATGTTCAGTTTCTAAATATAAGAGCAGTTTATTAGAAACACTTAAACTGTAGAAGTATATCCTTCACAGGGTACTGAAAAGTGCAGTATTAGCGAAGTTATAGTTTTGAAAAAAATTGACAAAATACCTACAATGTCCAGTTACACCGGTCGGAAACTCAGAAGTGAAGATCAGGAGACTGAGTGAATCTTCAGCAGATTCTTGATTGAGATGATACTGTGTGGTGCTGCAGTCATCAAGACTGACTAAAGCAGTGAATCACTGTAGTTTTATACTGATTTCAGGAGGCCGTCATCAGAAGATTAAGTATGCAAAGGATGTAAGCAGTTACATGAATCTGCCCAGACTCTAATCAGCATAACTATAACACTCATTATCACAGAGATCAGGGAAAGTCACACCTACAGGCATTACATTCACACTTAACCCAAGAACTGATTAACATGAACAATGACGATCAATTAAAGTAATGGGACAGAAGCAGCAAGTGGCAATAAAGACAAAAGGTGACAGACTCACTTAACCATGATTTTAGATTTGTATTCACACACACCTAAAACAAAAAAGGTGCCATTAACTTTCTAATGCCAAGTTCACACTGCACGATTCTCAAAGTCGACAATCACCATTGTTTTCACACTGCACAATTATCTAGCATTCAGTTGCTGCTGTGTTCACATAACACATTGGATCGGTGACAGGAGGTTACCTTCTGCATGACTTTACAATAGAAAGAATCACAGACAGCTCTGGTCTGCAAACTGTTTCATTTAACTCCTCCCCAAACTTCCTGCTGCCCTGTATCTTGCTCTCTCATTGGTTGTAGGTCACTGCGGAAGTATTTTTCAGTCAGAAGTCATTTCACACAGCAGGATGTATAATTATATTCATGCAGACACCCCATTAACGTTAATCCAAGAACAACAAATTCTTCAACGCTACACAGCAAACAAACCAAGATGAGTATCGTCAGTGTGTCATATTTGCAGCTGAGAAACATTTAATGTGGGACCAACACCATCAAAAAAACAAGTGTTTTCCCCCCCATCTATAATTGAAATGTACTGTTGTTTAGAATAACACTCGATTCATTTTTGTTTTGTTTTGTTGTAGGTCCTCACAATAAAAGCTTCTATGAATCATTTATCCTATAAAAATCATTAGTGTAGTTTCTTAAGAAACACAAAACATTACAGTAACATTAAGGTAAAAATGTTTTGGACTTGCGGTCTTATTGCTTGTTTATAGTAATTTGTTTATAGACATCTAGACAATTTTTTGGAACGGGCCTCTATAAAATGGTTGGAAATTCAAGCATTTATTATATGTTTTGTTTTTCAGGTACCCAAAATTCAGGGGACAATTGTTAAAATGCACGCCTTAGCAAATGTCTCTGCATTGGAAAGTACACACAAAATTCAAGAGTGTTTCACAATACACATCTGGATGGGTTTGTTACTTTGTGGGAGAAATTAATACATCAGTGTCACAAACCTCCCAAAAAATATCAATCAAATCACAGATGTGTTACATGCAAAACTCTTCGAAACACAAAAAACTACATTACTGAGTTTCACAGAGTGAAGTGTTAAAAAATGATGAAACTGTAACTCTAACAATCTCCAATTCAACACTAACAAAATCCAGCAAAAACAATCTTGACCTGTCAATAGCTGATGGACATCGAAGAGCTACTGCTGTCAAGTGAGTCACTTCACTTCACATACACAAAAGAATTCACAAAAAAGTGTTCAAAAGAGAGAAAAAAAAAGTTATTTCACCTGCCAACAGTGTGGAAAAAGTTTCAATAGAAAGGGATACCTTGAAGTCCACATGAGAGTTCACACTGGAGAAAAGCCGTACACCTGTCAACAGTGTGGAAAGAGTTTCATTCGAAAAGGAAACTTTAATTACCATATGAGAGTTCACATTGGAAACAGACCCTTTGTCTGCCAACAGTGTGCAAAGAGATTTACTGAAAAAGGAAACCTTAATATTCACATGAGAATTCACACTGGAGAAAACCCTTTCACCTGCCAACAGTGTGGAAAGAGTTTCATTCAAAAAGCAAGCCTTAAAAAACACATCAGAATTCATACTGGAGAGAAACCTTACACCTGCTCTCAATGTGAAAGAAGTTTTACACACAAACAACATCTCAATGAACACATGAGAATTCATTCTGGAGAAAAGCCTTACACCTGCAATCTGTGTGGAAACGGCTTCATTCGAAAAGCAAACCTTAAAAACCACATGAAAATTCACAGTGTAGAGAAACCTTTCATATGTTCTCAGTGTCCAAGGAGTTTTAAACATAAACACAGCCTTAATGTCCACATAAGAGTCCATACAGGAAATAAACCTTTCACCTGCCCACAATGTGGAAAGAGTTTCACTGATAAAAGAAACCTTAGAAATCACGTTCACAAGATTCACACTGGAGAGAAGCCATTTATATGTAATCAGAGTTTTGAACGTAAAGTAGCTCTTTAACATGAACAATCACACTGGTGTGACTAGAGCGTTCAGTGTGTCAAGTGATTAACTGATAAATACAAATATGCTTTCGTGCTTTGGCTGGTGCTGAGTCAGAGATGGACATGCTCAGTGCTCGTGTAACAGGTCTTCGCCCAGATCTTGACATATAATGAACTGGTTCCAGTAGGATCATTTAGATGAGCCGAGAGAGTGAATGGCTGTGGTGAGTGAGTGCTCCATGAGAAACATATATTGTATTGATTGTATAAGAATTTCATGGATTAATATTGACATGTTAAGAAGGATATTGTATGATCTGTGTTCGTGCCACTGTTACATGTGTGATAAAATCAAGTTTGATGTTCACCTTTATTATAGAACATGTACATGTGATTGTTGAAACTGTTGAATGTGTTGTCGACAGAATAAATGTCTACACAAGTGAGACTGTCAATTGCAGTTTCTACACAACGCAAAGCAGATGCAATCCTGTTACACTTGTCATGTGTGCTTGAATAAAAACAAAGGAAAGTGTAAAAATGTGCCTTAAAATGTTAAGTTAAATCAACAAATTCAGAAACTGCAAGTTGTGACAACTTTAAAAGTTGTAATATTATATATACATATATATATATATATATATATATATACACTACCGTTCAAAAGTTTGAGGTCAGTAAGACTTGTAATAGTCTTTACAGTAGTCTCTTATGCTCATCAAGGCTGCATTTATTTGATTAAAAATATAGAAAAAAAAACAGTAATATTGCAAAATGTTTTTACAATATAAAATAATGTTTTTTTATTTTAACATACTTTAAAATAGTTTAAAACTTTTTCTTTTAATTAATTTTTTAAATGTATTTTTGAAACTGATTGAAAGTGGATATAAATCAACTTTTTCAAACTCATCGACTTGGAAATGTGATAACATGTCGTGACCATGAGATCATTTTTGTGGTGACCATGAGATGGTTTTGTCGAGGTAACAACATCCTTTTCTCATGGCCACAAATTATTAGGATGAGGGAACGACATCTGGAACCGACCGTCTTTACCCATGCATTGTATTGCATTGAATGGGCTCTTCGTATTATCTCAGTAATAACTTACAATATTTGTTAAATTTCCCAAATTTATCTGCTTTTTGCCCAAGTCACCTGATTGTAACATTATTTACAGGACTTTATTCATGATCTGATAAGCCATGGAACAGCATGATATTTACAATTTTTAAGGGAACACAACATTGAGGAGGAAAACTTAATCAAATATAATATATATATAATAATAATATATTGTGAATTAATGTTTGTGTATTAATAAGAATAAAAATAGGAAGCCTAATATCAGTTTACACACAGGCTTATCATCGTGTTATTTGCAGTGAGTGACTTATTATCTAATGTTAACAAGCTACGCCACAGTATTAAACACTTAGGTAACCTTATAATCGCTCAAAGAAAAATGCATTGGATATCATCATTTTTTGTCATGTTTAATTAATTAATTAATAATCCAGCATCATCTGTATATTAAAGAGAAAAACACTTAATCTGATTTTTAAAGTGAATAAAATAGCCTTGACAGGCTACTTACACATTACTACTAAAGTACTCTGTTCTCTTCCTTGTGTGTAAGAACGACCACACTAGGGGTCGAAACAAAAACTTGTGCTTATCTTTCTTCTTTTAGTTCTTAACAGTTCCCACTTGCTGTGGTGAAGCAGTTATGAAGTATTGTTCTTTTCGGCATTTCACAATAATTACACCTGCAAATTACAGTCAAGCGCAACAGTTCCCATACAGTATTCGGCAGTGGACTGAAAGAATTTAAACAGTGAATTTTGAATAGATTTCTTGTAAACTCAGAGATGGATGGGAATTAAATTACCACTCAACCCTGGTGTTTGTCAAAAAACAGCAAAGATGAAGTTGAAAATGCTGACTCACCTTCTCCACAGTACAGAAATGCACCTTTATTACAGATAAACCATATTTGAGGTTGTGGGATTACAAATGTAAGAATTTGCTTAATATCTGCAGATCCTACATCCTGATGTAACATCATATAAAAAACTAAGGTGATCTAGATTGTATTGGCAGATCATGCAAATATAATGGCATCTGTTTATTGATTAGATTCAATAGTTTTGAGTGTGGAGGTTCTGCTGGTTTGCTGTTTTTTTTTTACACGTCTTTAGTTCTCATGGTCAGGTGCAGCTTATACCATTTGGGTACTGTTATCTTTAGGGAGTAAGTTTGCTGAAACTCACTGTCGGGGGTTGATTTCTTGTATTGTCTTTAGAAATGGTCACTTCTGAGGCTGTGTAGGGTACACACTTTTAAGGGCTGCCCACTGAATGCCTATAAAATACCATGAATCAATGCATTAGTTAGACTTTTGATGACTGCAGCACCACACAGCACATTCTCAATAAAGAACTCTGCTGAAGAGCCTAAGAGTCTCCTGGTCTTCACTTCTGAGTTTCCAACAGGTTGATCATTTGGCAAACATTTGGATTTACTGCCTGAAATACTGTAATTACCTCAAGGACTGATCTGTTCTTCATGGACACAGACCATTTTTTTCTGCAATTAACAGACTAAGCCTCTTCTTGTCGAGTAATGTTCAGCTGACTATTAGTGGGGCAGCACTAGTCAGGTCAGTTTATTTTGCATATGTCAACATTATATCAAATTGAGATGGACCACATTTAAGCCGGGCTCACACTACAGGATTTTTAGACCAATTTTGCCCTCCCGAGAATCGGAGCAAAAATCCTGTCGAGCACCTCGATCGGTCCCGATGTTCGGCACGGATTATCTGGTAATGTGAGGCGTTCACAGATCGAGTCTTACACCTCCCAACCTGCTCTCACACAAATCGGGGCCGCCCCGATCATATCAAACATGTTTGATATTCAGGATTTTAAATCGGGATGATCACCGCTGTGATTACGTCAGTACTTTCACAACAGCCAATGTGACCACAAAACAGCTGCTGTACGGTCCATTGGATAGCAGAGATGGAGGAAACGGCGTCTTATGTTTTTGTAGTAACACTGTCTGTATAATATGTCGAAAACATACCACAACCGCATGGAGCAAGAAAAGCAACACTCCATGCGGCCCGAGTCCGACCTGAGCCCATCTTTTTTCCCCTTCTCTCAAAACGGCTTATACTACTGTTTTAGCAATTAAAATAGTTCATGTAATGGCAAAGTGATTATATTTTGTTTCGTTTTTTTATTAAGTTAAGTTATTAAGGGGCATTTTTGGTTCCTTAAATATAAGTTTTTGTTTTTTTTAAATTAACGATCAAGCGGTCAGCTGCAGACAGTGAGTTGATTATAGACTATGTTTAATCAGTTTTGCCTTCTCAAATCACGACCTGCCTAAAATAAAATCTCTAGATATAAAACAGTTAAAGCATATAACAGTTAACTAACATTTGTAAACATTTTTTTTTAAATTGTAAACTACAACAAAACATATACAATAATAATAAGACATTTAAATAAACAAAATGAATAATAATTTAAAAAAACCTTTGTAAACATTAGTTGCTGAAATGATGATCTGTTGCATAAGATCACATGAGGCGCTCCATCCGTCATGATAATCATAATAATATCTTGTAGTGTGTGATGCGCCACAGTTTCCAAATCTTGTAGTGTGTGCATGTTTAAGATTTCAGGGAAAATAATCTGCAAAGATTCTCCTTATGTGTGCACTGTTACCAGATTTCATAATCGGTTAGGATTTTAAAAATCCTGTAGTGTGAGCCCGGCTTTAGACAACTTTTCAGGATTAGTTAATCTTGGCAACTGTAAAAGTATAAGAAATATTTTCGAAAGAGTTCCACATGTACATATTTCATATGCAAAGATGTTACTCAATCTTAGCAATAGGCATTTACATTGAAGAATTAACACTAGAACTACCAAGACAGTCAATTTGACCGTTTTAAAATTTTGCAGTGTAATAACTTTGTAGCAGAGGTGGGTAGAGTACCCAAAATTTGTACTCAAGTAAAAGTAAAAGTACTTATGGAAATATTTACTCAAGTAAGAGTAAAAGTAACAATCCCAATAGTTACTTGAGTAAGAGTAAAAAAGTATCCGATGGAAAAACTACTCAAGTAGCTAGTTACTAGTTACTTCTGATCTGATTAATATGAAGCGAAAACCTTGAATTTCAAACTATTTGGAAAGCTTCCACACACCTCTCCTTGAAAGTTTTGTTTATATAAAACATAGGCTGAAGTAAAGTAGCCTATCTCAGTCCTGTGATGGGCACATTAGTGTACAAATTTGTGTATAACGTCACAGTATGCACTTCAATTTATTTAGATTTTTGGAAAATGCATATGAAAACATGCAGACGTTTAGAATGAACGTTTTTTTACGAACGTGTGTTGTTTGTAAGGTTCACAAGATATTTGTCATTGCTTGCACAAGCGCGCATATGAGGAAAAACATTCGGACAGTGTGTGAAATATGGTACTATAAGGTCAAAGTGCCCATAGTTACCAAATTACCATTAATAGGGTTCAAATAGGCATCATCATATTAGCCGCTTTTCCACTATCGTGATAGAATGTGTGTGCTAAGCGAAAGCGCGCTGTATGAACAAAGAGCCAAGTAAACAGCTGTTACGCTGCGTTCATAGCTCATGCATTAATACTGTCAATAAATGTGTTAGTTTTTAGAAAGGTTTTAGCTTCTGTGTCCGTCTCCATTGGCATGCATATCCCCTCAGCATTTGTTGGTAACGTTATACCTGTCGTCGCCTTCTGTTTATTTTATTTTTTGCGTTGTTTATAGTTGTGTCCTTTTTTCTGTTATTTAACAAAGTCCCAAAAACAGAAATATCTGATCATATCTCTGTTTATATTACAATTGCGTTACCAAGGCAACGACTGACGCATTTGTATTTACATTCCAAAGAGTTCCGTTATCAGCACCACAGTGGAAAATGAAACCGTATCCGTGCTGACTGGCCCGGATCGGCACGGAACGGAACGGTTAAGCGAAAGAATGCATCGCATTATGAAACTGTTCTTTCTCACATCTTGAAGTGAAAAAATAGAGTTGATTTGAGGCCACGGGTGATCTGCCCCCGATAGCTCACACACGTCATCCTCTGCTTCAGCCATCATCTTTCTAAACGCGCGCTGAACTTACGCGGAGATACGTAGCAGACTCTCGCAAAGCAGCCTCTCCAACGTCTAATATTTATTACAATTTTGTCAGTAACGGAGGAAAGCCATCAAATGTAGCGAAGTAAAATTAAAGTGTACAGCACAAAATAATTCAGCTTTAAGAATGAAAACCAACCTATTTGTTTCTCAGTATCTTCATGTTTGACTCTGAATGCTTCTTCAATCCTCATGTTTTCAGTCTCCTCTTTAATAAACTCCATCTTTATAATAGTGTGTAATGTGGATCTCAGCTGCTTCACCAGAAGTGCTTCTGTTTGTTTGGACACTTTGTCCTGTTTAAGATGACGAAAAGAAAAATAAACCCAAACTAAATCTCTGGTTGTGTCTCAATCAGCTCCCATTCAGTGCACAAGTAAGTGAGTCAGTGAGAGTGATAATTAATGCCCTTGAATCACCAGATTAGCTAAAACACTCAAAACTTTAAACATTAATAATAATAATAATAATAATAATAATAATAGTATTGGTAATAAACAAATGAATAAAATAATAAAAATACACAACTTTGTTTTGATTAATGTTAGGTATTTAATGATTAGTATATGTTACATTATATAAATTAAACATTAAAAAATGCTATTGTTTGTAAAACTTGACATTAAACATCTTGGTTTGTTCTCGTTGTATTTACACTGTTTTGAGCCGCAGGTGTCGTCAGTGTGCAGCGATTTGAGCGCTTCAAAACACTGAATCATTTCGTGAAGCATTTGACTCAGTTGACTCAGAGTTGAAAAGATCCGTTTCTCCATCAGTACGTGCTAGCAGGGGCGTTTCTAGGATTTCAAAACATCAGGGGCTAGTAGTGGTGCATGGGAGCTGTATGATGTACGTATCATACTTTAACGTTTTCTTAGACACAGGTTAATCTGGTGCACTTTGAAAGTTCAAAAATAAGATCTCCAAGTTAACCTATGTTCAGTGTGCAAATTGAACAAAGAAAAAAGGTTTATGACCTGACACATCCCTCTTCTGATACTCTGAAAACATCGGTTCATGAACTCATCGTGTAAGCAAAGTCATATTCTGCTTTCGATTTTAGTTCGACAGATACTTTGCCTTAGCACAAAACAACATTGTTACACTATGAAAAAAATAGTAAATCGTAATCACTGCAAATAGCAAACATATCAAAGTATTATCACAAAATTATAACTTTACAAAAATATATTACACAAATAAAATAATACATTTAAAAATGTATGTTTGCATGCAAAAATAGGGGCCTATTTTTATTTTTATTTATTTTTATTTTTTCTAAATTCTGTTTTTTTTTTTTTTCTGGACTCCTTTTAATGGTTAAATTTTATTTTATTAATCAAAAAAGATGCCTAATTAATTAAAACATGAAACTTATACAATTTAAAGTCAATTTATCAAAAATTAAGTTATGTTTAGGGCCCTATGAAATGTTTTATTTTTTCTCACCTTATAATTTATACATATGTTTAAAATGCATATTTTCTGGTTATGAAATAAAGGCATAACATATTAATATATCTTTTAATTAATGAATATTTAAATAAACTTTTTGATAAATGAAGGGGATGTACTATTAAAATGTAAAAGATGTAAGAAATATTGTGTAACAAAGTTTTATTAATTTTTCAACAGTAGTAGTAGTAGGTACGTACATTCTACTGAATGATAGTAATGCATTTCTGCCACAATGTCTACAAACTAAACCGAACTTTTATTTTGACGGGTTTCCATGAATACCTTTACATTTCTGTGAGTATATGACTCTGGTTTACTCAAATGAAACAGTGAAGTGCTTACAAAGTACTCTCAGCACTTCTGGAGATGTTGTTCATGCATTTTCTATGGCAGACACTGAAATTAGGCTTGTTTGAAATGCGCCTCACCTCGCCTGAAATGTAGGCAAGAGTAGACGGCTGCAGTGAGGGGAGGAGTGAAATAAGTGCAAGTTAAGATGGACAGTTCTGACCTCAAGAAGTAGAACAGACACCTACGAGATCAAAGGCGGATATCGCGTTATCACACTCACGTGCTGTGTTGCTGATAAACATGATATAATTTCATCTCTGTTGTTTTTAAATGAAAATAAATATGATGAACAAGACACTCAAAGTGCTTGCGATTTAATTCCATACGAAAGGCGTATTTATCATCAATTTTTACTTTAATACAAACGTGTATTTTAGATTTTTATAGAAATATGACAACAATCATATATCTAAAAATATTCATGCATAATTTAAACACATAACCACATGATATTAGATTAAAAAATAAAACATTTTAGAAAAGAACGGCAACATGATGGTTGTCTGGACCAATGAGCTTTAAGCTGTGTTGTCATCCAGGCGTTTCCCATCATGCTTTTGGTCAGCGCAGTCGGTGGAGAGCTACTGCACCCGACAGTGCAATCCGACACAGCCGCCTCGCCGTCGCGAGATTTTTTTGGCACACCTCAGCATGACATCAGAGCAAGGCGGACGTAACTCGGACACATTTCTAACCGGCATGCATCTTGCATTTTATTTATTAGGGCCCGAGCACCGATGGTGTGAGGACCCTATTGGAATTGCTCCGTTTATTAGGGCCCGAGCCCTAAAAGGGCGAAGGCCCTATTGTTTTCCTTCGGATTTTTTATTATTATTAGGGGCAGAGCCCTAAAAGGGCGAAGGCCCTATTGTTTTCCTTAGGATTTTTTGTTATTAGGGCCCGAGCCCTAAAAGGGCGAAGGCCCTATTGTTTTCCTTAGGATTTTTAGGGCCCGAGCCCTGAAAGGGGCGAGAGCCCTATTGTTTTTCTTAGGATTTTTTATTATTATTATTATTATTTTTTGTCAAGGTTTTGGGGGGTTTTGAGGCCCTTAATATGCTCAAAAACTCTTGAAAATTGGCACACACCTTGGAATCTGCGGCCATTAGGGCCGGGCAGAGACTGGTACATGGGCGTGGCAAGGGGACTCTACAGCGCCCCCTGGAATTTGGAGGGTCATATAGCACACATACTTGCACGTACACATATGAAACTCGGTACACATATAGAACTCATCAATCTGAACAACTTTTGCACTCTATGTCATTAGCTAATCCCAACAGGAAGTTGGTTATTGTGGGTTTTGTCAAAAATGCATGCTCTGGAATTTGATATACTAGTCCTAGGTTTTTTACCCAATTGCCACCAAACTCGGTCAACCTGATCTCAAGACATTGGGGATCAAAAATTGTGAGGGGATTTTTGATATTTCGAACGGTTTGGCCGTGGCGAGGCATTGAAATTATGGCGAGAAATGAGAAACAGGAAATGCCTAATAACTATTGCACACATTGTCTGATTTGAATGAAACTTCAGTGGTTTGTTTGTGGTATGATGCCGATCACATAGATGTGACTATTAGGAGTCAAAGTTATAGCGCCACCAACTGGCAACAGGAAGTGTGTCTCTTGTAAAAGTGCTTTGATATCACATGGTTATTTTTACCCGATTTGCTTCAAACTTCATCAGAATAATGTCAAAACACGGCCGATGAGAATCTGTAAAGAGGTCGTTGATACATTATATGCTGTTGCCATGGCAATGTGTCAAACTTCAACATTTGTTTCCTGTGTTTTTGGGGCACTTAATAAGGTTGGATTTTCATGAAACTCAACACACACATCACTATTAATGATAGTTAGACACTGGCAAAGGCTCATAAATGGGCGTGGAGGAGGCGCTCTATAGCGCCACCTTTTGTCAAAAGTGGGGGGGTTAGTTTTAGCTACAGACACCAAACTCGGTATGTATATTGATCTCATCAAGCCGGACAACTTTCTAATTTACATCCATTAGCTGCGACCAACAGAAAGTCTGCTATTTTGATTTGAATGTGGATTTTTGGAAAACTATAGCTCTGAATGAATGAATACTACTCCTACAAAAAACAATGAATTTACACCAAACTTTGTCAATATGATGCCAACATACTGAAGATGTTAAATTGTAAGTGGATTTGGGATATCTTGAACGGTTGATTTATGGTGATTTATTAAATTAGCAGTAAAAAAACATGAGCGTAATTTTAAAATGCAGCATCCAAACACTTCAAAATTTTTTACATACATAGAACTAGTCATTATGAGAAATATATGCTTACTTCCATCAATATAATATAGTCTACAAAAAATAGAAAATTAAAAAAACTATTCAACATCTGCTCTCACTCTAACTCTCTCACTCTAACTCTGTGTCGGGGGATGGGCTTAAGTCTGTGTATGTGTGTGTGTAAGTGTGACTGAGGTAGTTGAGTGGCTGTGTGTGTGTGACAGAGAGAGAGAGAGAGAGAGCATTTAAAATGCATTATCCTAACTCTTCACAACTTTTTTATATATGAAAAACAAGTCATTCTTAGGAAATATGTTTATCATGTTTTCAGAGACTGCAGAAACATTTAAAATATCACACATGTAAACTAGCAGATGAAGACTGTAATACCAAGGATGAACACAAGTTGACCTCGTAGGATGAGGAATCTTTTTCAGCTCATTCTCAGTGTACCAGAATGACTTACAAGCACTTTGCTTTTAACCCTTTCATTGCTGTGACCCTTCAATTCAAACTGGTACAGGGTTACTGTCAATGCATGTGCCCACTGGGCACCGTTTTTCTGATAGCACCAGGATTGCGGATGCACTGGCAGCGAGGGCCCGTCATTGCTGCTTGCAGCTATATTTATTATTATTATTATTAGGGCCCGAGCACCGGTGGTGATTGCTCCGTTTATTATTATTATTATTATTATTATTATTATTATTATTCTCCAAAATGAATCGCATTTTTGAGGGCCTAAACGTGGCCGAAAACTCACGAAACTTTGCACACGCATCAGAACTGGCGAAAATTTACGTCTGATATGGGTCTCAGAAGTGGGTGTGGCAAAATGGCTCGACAGCGCCACCTATACACATTCAGCGGAGTGCGCCTCGAGCTACGTTTCAAGTACATTTATGAAACTCAGTACACACATGTAACACACCAATACCTACAAAAAAGTCTCTTGAGGCAAAATCCGAAACCCAACAGGAAGTCGGATATTTTTAATTTTTCCAGCAAATTTTGTCTCATTTTTGCCATTTCCAGGCGTCGTACTTGAACGAACTCCTCCTAGAGATTTATTCAGATCAACACCAAATTTGGTCAGTCTAATCTAAAGCCCTTTGTGATGTTAAATTGCGAAGATCTAGAGTTTTCGCTGGAGGGCGTGTCCGTGGCGGCCTGTCAAATTTCGATGTTTCGCCATGAAAAAGGAAGTTGTTATATCTCAGCCATACAATGTCTGATCTGCCCCAAACTTCACATGTTTGATAAGAGTCCAGTCCTGAACACATGCCCATAGTCATATTCAGTTTTAGTCATAGCGCCACGTACTGGCAACAGGAAGTGACATGTTGCACTCTGTAATGAACTCCTCCTAGAGATTTATTCAGAACCACAGCAAATTTGGTCAGTGTACTCTAAAGGCCTTTGCGATGTTAAATTGTGAAGATCTTGAGTTTTCGTTAGAGGGCGTGTCCGTGGCGGCCTGACAAAGTTCGATGTTTCGCCATGGGAATAGAATCTGTTATAACTCAGCCATACGAAGTCCGATCTGCCCCAAACTTCACACGTTTGATAAGAGTCCTGGCTTGAACACATCCAGAGGCCAATATTCAGTTATTATCATAGCGCCACCTGTTGGCAACAGGAAATGACTTATTTTACACTAACTTAAACATGCAATGTCTGATCTGCACCAAACTTCACATGTTTGGTAAGAGTACTTGCCTGAAGACATCTAAAGACCAATATTCAGATAT
The DNA here is from genome assembly GCA_012976165.1 of Labeo catla. Lineage (NCBI taxonomy): Eukaryota > Metazoa > Chordata > Actinopteri > Cypriniformes > Cyprinidae > Labeo > Labeo catla. The sequence continues at coordinate 23,068 of VONZ01001762.1, read as the reverse complement.
AATCATAGCGCCACCTGTTGGCAACAAGATATGTAATGTCTTACACTAGCTCAAGCATACTGTGTTCAATCTGCACCAAACTTAATATTTTTGACAAAAGTGCTGGCCTGAACACATCTACATGCCAATATTCCATTATAGACATAGCGCCACCAGCTGGCAGCAGGAAGTTTGGCACATATAAATGACTTTGACATATTCCTCCTAAATTTATGATGTGAAAAGCATAGTGCCCACCATTTGCCACCGATCGGCGGTGAGCCCGGGTGCGAGGGCCCTTTCATCGCTGCTTGCAGCTTTAATTATTATTATTTTTATTCTTCTTCTTCTCCAAAATGAATCGTATTTTTGAGGGCCTAAACATGCCCGAAAAGTCATGAAACTTTGCACACGCATCAGACCTGGCGAAAATTTACGTCTGATATGGGTTTCAGAAGTGGGTGTGGCAAAATGGCTTGACAGCGCCACCTATTCACTTTCTATGAAGTGCCCCTCCCGCTACGTTTCACGTACATGTGTGAAAATTGGTAAGCACATGTAACACACCAATACCCACAAAAAAGTCTCTTGGAGGAAAATCCGAAACCCAACAGGAAGTCAGATATTTTTCATTTTCTCAGCAAATTGTGTGTCATTTTTGCCATTTCCAGGCGTCGTATTAAAACGAACTCCTCCTAGAGATTTATTCGGATCAACACCAAATTTGGGCAGTCTAATCTAAAGCCCTTTGTGACGTTAAATTGCGAAGATCTAGAGTTTTCGCTGGAGGGCGTGTCCGTGGCGGCCTGTCAAATTTCAATGATTCGCCATGAAAATCGAAGTTGTTATAACTCAGCCATACAATGTCTGATCTGCCCCAAACTTCACATGTTTGATAAGAGTCCGGTCCTGAACACATGCCCATAGTCATATTCAGTTTTAGTCATAGCGCCACCTGCTGGCAACAGGAAGTGACAAGTTTTACTCTGTAACGGATTCCTCCTAGAGATTTATTCAGATCAACACCAAATTTGGTCAGTCTACTCTAAAGGCCTTTGCCATGTTAAATTGTGAAGATCTAGAGTTTTCGTTGGAGGGCGTGTCTGTGGCGGCCAGACAAAGTTCGATGTTTCGTCATGGAAATACAAGATGTTGTAACTCGGCCATAAAATGTCCGATCTGCCCCAAACTTCACACGTTCGATAAGAGTCCTGGCCTGAACACATCTAGAGGCCAAAATTCAGTTATTATCATAGCGCCACCTGTTGGCAACAGGAAATGTCTTGTTTTACACTAACTTAAACATGCAATGTCTGATCTGCCCCAAACTTCACATGTTTGGTAAGAGTACTGGCCTGAAGACATCTAAAGACCAATATTCAGATATAATCATAGCGCCACCTCTTGGCAGCAGGATATGTCATGTCTTACTCTAGCTCAAGTATACTGTTCAATCTGCACCAAACTTCGTATGTTTGATAAAAGTACAGGCCTGAACACATCTACATTCCAATATTCAGTTATAGGCATAGCGCCACCAGCTGGCAGCAGGAATTTTTGCACATCTTAATGACTTTGACAGATTCCTCTAAAATTTACTATGTGAAAAGCATAGTGCCCACCATTCGCCTCTGATCGGCGGTGAGCCCGGGTGCGAGGGCCCTTTCATCGCTGCTTGCAGCTTTAATTATTTTTATTCTTCTTCTTCTCCAAAATGAATCGCATTTTTGAGGGCCTAAACATGCCCGAAAAGTCATGAAACTTTGCACACGCATCAGAACTGGTGAAAATTTACATCTGATATGGGTTTCAGAGGTGGGTGTGGCAAAATGGCTCGACAGCGCCACCTATTCACTTTCTATGAAGTGCCCCTCCCACTATGTTTCACGTACATGTATGAAAATTGGTAAGCACATGTAACACACCAATACCCACAAAAAAGTCTCTTGGAGGAAAATCCGAAACCCAACATGAAGTCAGATATTTTTCATTTTCTCAGCAAATTTTGTATCATTTTTGCCATTTCCAGGCGTCGTATTAAAACGAACTCCTCCTAGAGATTTATTCGGATCAACACCAAATTTGGTCAGTCTAATCTAAAGCCCTTTGTGACGTTAAATTGCGAAGATCTAGAGTTTTCGTTGGAGGGCGTGTCCGTGGCGGCCTGTCAAATTTCGATGATTCGCCATGAAAAAGGAAGTTGTTATAACTCAGCCATACAATGTCTGATCTGCACCAAACTTCACATGTTTGATAAGAGTCTGGTCCTGAACACAAGCCCATGCTCATATTCACTTTTAATCATAGCGCCACCTACTGACAACAGGAAGTGACATGTTTTATGCTGTGAGAAACTCCTCCTAGTGATTGCATGAAATCAACATTATATTTGGTCTGTCTAATCTAAAGGCCTTTGCCATGTTAAATTGTGAAGATCTTGAGTTTTTGTTGAAGGGCGTGTCCGTGGCGGCCTGACAAAGTTTGATGTTTCGCCATGGGAATAGAACTTGTTATAACTCAGCCATACAATGTCCGATCTGCCCCAAACTTCACATGTTCGATAAAAGTCCTGGCCTGAACACATCTGAAGGCCAAAATTCCATTATAATCATAGCGCCACCTGCTGGCAACAGGTAATGACTTATTTTACACTAACTTAAACATGCAATGTCTGATCTGCCCCAAACTTCACATGTTTGGTAAGAGTACTGGCCTGAAGACACCTAAAGACCAATATTCAGATATAATCATAGCGCCACCTGTTGGCAGCAGGATATGTCATGTCTTACACTAGCTCAAGCATACTATGTACAATCTACACCAAACTTCATATGTTTGATAAAAGTGCTGGCCTGAACACATCTACATTCCAATATTCAGTTACAGGCATAGCGCCACCAGCTGGCAGCAGGAAGTTTGGCACATCTTAATGACTTTGACATATTCTTCCTAAATTTATTATGTGAAAAGCATAGTGCCCACCATCCGCCTCCGGTCGGCGGTGAGCCCGGGTGCGAGGGCCCTTTCATCGCTGCTTGCAGCTTTAATTAGGGCCCGAGCACCGATGGTGTGAGGACCCTCTTGGAATTGCTCTGTTTATTATTATTATTATTATTATTATTATTATTATTTTTATTCTTCTTCTTCTCCAAAATGAATCGCATTTTTGAGGGCCTAAACATGCCCGAAAAGTCATGAAACTTTGCACACGCATCAGACCTGGCGAAAATTTACGTCTGATATATGTTTCAGAAGTGGGTGTGGCAAAATGGCTCGACAGCGCCACCTATTCACTTTCTATGAAGTGCCCCTCCCGCTACATTTCACGTACATGTATGAAAATTGGTACACACATGTAACACACCAATACCCACAAAAAAGTCTCTTGGAGCAAAATCCGAAACCCAACAGGAAGTCAGATATTTTTCATTTTCTCAGCAAATTTTGTGTCATTTTTGCCATTTCCAGGCGTCGTATTAAAACGAACTACTCCTAGAGATTTATTAGGATCAACACCAAATTTGGTCAGTCTAATCTAAAGCCCTTTGTGACGTTAAATTGCGAAGATCTAGAGTTTTCACTGGAGGGCGTGTCCGTGGCGGCCTGTCGAATTTCGATGATTCGCCATGAAAAAGGAAGTTGTTATAACTCGGCCATACAAAGTCTGATCTGCCCCAAACTTCACATGTTTGATAAGAGTCCGGTCCTGAACACATAGCCATGATCATATTCAGTTATAGTCATAGCGCCACCTGCTGGCAACAGGAAGTGACTTGTTTTACGCTGTGAGAAACTCCTCCTAGAGATTTCATGAAATCAACATTATATTTGGTCAGTCTAATCTAAAGCCCTTTGTGACGTTAAATTGTAAAGATCTTGAGTTTTCGTTGAAGGGCGTGTCCGTGGCGGCTTGACAAAGTTCGATGTTTCGCCATGGGAATAGAAGTTGTTGTAACTCAGCCATACAATGTCCAATCTGCCCCAAACTTCACATGTTTGATAAGAGTCCTGGCCTGAACACATCTAGAGGCCAATATTGTATTATAATCATAGCGCCACCTACTGACAACAGGAAATGACTGGTTTTCCTCTAACTTAAACATACAATGTCCAATTTGCACCAAACTTGAAATGTTTGGCAAGAGTCTTGGCCTGAAGACATCTAAAGGCCAATATTCCGTAATAGCGCCACCTGTTGGCAGCAGGATATGTCATGTCTTACACTCAAGCATGCCATGTTCAATCTGCACCAAACTTCATATGTTTGATAAAAGCGCTGGCCTGAAGACATCTGCATGCCAATTTTCAGTTACAGGCATAGTGCCACCAGCTGGCAGCAGGAAGATTGGCACATATAAATGACTTTGACATATTCCTCCTAAATTTACTGTCAAAAGCATAGTGCCCACCATTCGCCACCAATCGGCGGTGAGCCCGGGTGCGAGGGCCCTTTCATCGCTGCTTGCAGCTTTAATTATTATTATTATTATTATTATTATTATTCTCCAAAATGAATCGCATTTTTGAGGGCCTAAACATGCCCGAAAACTCACCAAACTTTGCACACGCATCAGAACTGGCGAAAATTTACGTCTGATATGGGTCTCAGAAGTGGGTGTGGTAAATTGGCTCGACAGTGCCACCTATACACTTTCAGCGGAGTGCGCCTCGAGCTACGTTTTACATACATGTATGAAAATCGGCACACACATGCAACACACCAATACCTACAAAAAAGTCTCTTGAGGAAAAATCCGAAACCCAACAGGAAGTCGGATATTTTTAATTTTTCCAGCAAATTTTGTCTCATTTTTGCCATTTCCAGGCGTCGTACTTGAACGAACTCCTTCTAGAGATTTATTCAGATCAACACCAAATTTGGTCAGTCTAATCTAAAGGCCTTTGCCTTAAATTGTGAAGATCTTGAGTTTTCGTTGAAGGGCGTGTCTGTGGCAGCCTGACAAAGTTCGATGTTTCGCCATGTGAATAAAAATTGTTGTAACTCAGACATACAATGTCCGATCTGCCCCAAACTTCACATGTTCGATAAGAGTCCTGGTCTGAACACATCTAGAGGCCAATATTCAGTTATTATCATAGCGCCACCTGTTGGCAACAGGAAATGACTTATTTTACACTAACCTAAACATGCAATGTCTGATCTGCACCAAACTTCACATGTTTGGTAAGAGTACTTGCCTGAAGACACCTAAAGACCAATATTCAGATATAATCATAGCGCCACCTGTTGGCAACAAGATATGTAATGTCTTACACTAACTCAAGCATACTGTGTTCAATCTGCACCAAACTTCATATGTTTGATAAAAGTGCTGACCTGAACACATCTACATGCCAATCTTCAGTTATAGACATAGCGCCACCAGCTGGCAGCAGGAAGTTTGGCACATATAAATGACTTTGACATATTCCTCCTAAATTTAAGATGTGAAAAGCATAGTGCCCACCATTCTCCACCGATCGGCGGTGAGCCCGGGTGCGAGGGCCCGTTCATCACTGCTTGCAGCTTTAATCACTTACATATCCTTCAGAGATGTCGATGCCGATAGACTTGTGGGCAGCACGCAGACATACACCACCGATGCGCTCCGGGTGTCTCGGGTTCGAATCTCGACTCGGGATGTGCCCTTTCGTAAAAATAATAACGATAAACGGCAGAATGTTCTTTATCATTTATCAAAAAAAAAAAGTCTAAATAGTTAACAGGAAAATTTCTATTCATACAAAGTCTGTGACATTGCACTGACCACTCTTTCACATTTATACATGCATTATTTAAATGTCTTTAAACCTGACAGCAAGATTTCCGATAGCCTTGTGGGCAGCACGCCAACATACAGTGCCAATGCATTCCGGGCGTCTCAGGTTCGAAGCCCGACTCTGGGACCTTTCAAGATCCCACACCCATGTTGCTTCTTGTCATTTCTGATGTGTCCTTTCATAATAATAATAATAATCGCAAGCAGCGATGAAAGGGCCCTCGCACCCGGGCTCACCGCCTATCGGAGGCAAATGGTGGGCACTATGCTCTTCACATAGTAAATTTAGGAGGAATCTGTCAAAGTCATCAAGATGTGCCAAACTTCCTGCTGCCAGCTGGTGGCGCTATGCCTATAACTGAATATTGGAATGTAGATGTGTTCAGGCCTGCACTTTTATCAAACATATGAAGTTTGGTGCAGATTGAACATAGTATGCTTGAGCTAGTGTAAGACATGACATATCCTTCTGCCAACAGGTGGCGCTATGATTATAATGGAATATTGGCCTTCACATGTGTTCAGGCCAGGACTCTTATCGAACATGTGAAGTTTGGGGCAGATCAGACATTGTATGGCTGAGTTATAACAGCTTCTATTCCCATTGCGAAACATCGAACTTTGTCTGGCCTCCACAGATACGCCCTTCAACGAAAACTCTAGATTTTCACAATTTAACATCGCAAAGGCCTTTAGATTAGACTGACCGAATATAATGTTGATTTCAAGAAATCTGTAGGAGGAGTTTCTTGCAGCGTAAAACATGTCACTTCCTGTTGTCAGCAGGTGGCGCTATGACTATAACGGAATATGATCATGCGTATGTGTTCAGGACCAGACTCTTATCAAACGTGAAGTTTGGGGCAGATCAGACTTTGTATGGCTGAGTTATAACAACTTCCTTTTTCATGGCGAAACATCGAAATTCGACAGGCTGCCACGGACACGCCCTCCAGTGAAAACTCTAGATCTTCGCAATTTAACGTCACAAAGGGCTTTAGATTAGACTGACCAAATTTGGTGTTGATCCAAATAAATCTCTAGGAGGAGTTCGTTTTAATACGACGCCTGGAAATGGCAAAAATTACACAAAATTTCCTGAGAAAAGGAAAAATATCCAACTTCCTGTTGGGTTTCGGATTTTGCTCCAAGAGACTTTTTTGTGGGTATTGGTGTGTTACATGTGTGTACCAATTTTCATACATGTACGTGAAATGTAGCGGGAGGGGCACTTCATTGAGCGTGAATAGGTGGCGCTATCGAGCCATTTTGCCACACCCACCTCTGAAACCCATATCAGATGTAAATTTTCACCAGTTCTGATGCGTGTGCAAAGTTTCATGACTTTTTGGGGCATGTTTAGGCCCTCAAAAATCACGATTCATTTTGGAGAAGAAGAAGAAGAAGAAGAATAAAAAAAAAAATAATAATAATAATTAAAGCTGCAAGCAGCGATGAACGGGCCCTCGCACCCGGGCTCACCGCCGACCGGTGGCTTTAGGGAAACTGGAAACGGTGGGCACTATGCTTTTAACATAGTAAATTTAGGAGGAATATATCAAAGTCCATTAGTTTTGCCAAACTTCCTGCTGCCAGCTGGTGGCGCTATGCCTATAACTGAATATTGGAATTTCGATGTGTTCAGGCCAGCCCTTTTGTCAAACATGTGAAGCTTGGTGCAGATTGAACATAGTATGCTTGAGCTAGTGTAAGACATGACATATCTTGCTGCCAACAGGTGGCACTATGATTATATCTGAATATTGGTCTTTAGGTGTCTTCAGGCCAGTACTCTTACCAAACATGTGAAGTTTGGTGCAGATCAGACATTGCATGTTTAAGTTAGTGTAAACTAAGTCATTTCCTGTTGCCAACAGGTGGCGCTATGATAATAACTGAATATTGGCCTTCAGATGTGTTCAGGCCAGGACTCTAATCGAACGTGTGAAGTTTGGGGCAGATCGGACATTTTATGGCCAAGTTACAACATCTTCTATTTCCATGGCGAAGCATCGAACTTTGTCAGGCCACCACAGACACGCCCTTCAATGAAAACTCAAGATCTTCACAATTTATCATGGCAAAGGCCTTTAGAGTATACTGACCAAATTTGGTGTTGATCTGAATAAATCATTAGGAGGAGTTTATTACAGAGTGCAACATGTCACTTCCTGTTGCCAGTAGGTGGCGCTATGACTGAAACTGAATATGAGCATGGCCATGTGTTCAGGGTTGGACTCTTATCAAACATGTGAAGTTTGGGGCAGATCAGACTTTGTATGGCTGAGTTATAGCAACTTCCTTTTTCATGGCGAATCATCGAAATTTGACAGGCCGCCACGGACACACCCTCCAGTGAAAACTCTAGATCTTCGCAATTTAACGTCACAAAGGGCTTTAGATTAGACTGGCCAAATTTGGTATTGATATGAATAAATCTCTAGGAGGAGTTCGTTCAAGTACGATGCCTGGAAATGGCAAAAATGACACAAAATTTGCTGAGAAAATTACAAATATCCGACTTCCTGTTGGGTTTCGGATTTTGCTTCAAGAGACTTTTTTGTAGATATTGGTGTGTTACATGTGTGTACCGATTTTTGTAAACGTACGTAAAACATAGCTCGAGGCGCACTCCGCTGAATGTGTATAGGTGGCGCTATCAAGCCACTTTGCCACACCCACTTCTTAAACCTATATCATATGTAAATTTTCGCCAGGTCTGATGCGTGTGCAAAATTTCATGACTTTTCGTGCATGTTTAGGCCCTCAAAAATGCGATTCATTTTGGAGAAGAAGAAGAAGAAGAAGAAAAATAATAATAATAAATATAGCTGCAAGCAGCGATGACGGGCCCTCGCCGCCAGTGCATCCGCAACCCTGGTGCCATCAGAAAAACAGTGCCCAGCGGGCACATGCATTAACAGTATCCCTGTACCAGTTTGGATTGAAGTGTCACAGCAATGAAAGGGTTAAAATCAAAATGCTTTTAAGTCATTCTGACACAATGAGAATGAGATAGGATTAGAGTTGAAAAGATTCCTTATCCTATGAGGTCATCTTTTGTTCATTCTTGGTATTACAGTCTTCATCAGCTAGTTTACAAGTGTGATATTTCAAATGTTTTTGCAGGCTCTGAAAACATGATAAACACATTTCCTTAGAATGACTTGTTTTTCATATGTAAAAAGTTGTGAAGAGTTAGGATAATGCATTTTAAATGCTCTCTCTCTCTCTCTCTCTCTCTCTCTCTGTCACACACACACAGCCATTCAACTACCTCAGTCACACTTACACACACACATACACAGACTTTAGCCCATCCCCCGACACAGAGTTAGAGTGAGAGAGTTAGAGTGAGAGCAGATGTTTAATAGTTTTTTAATTTTCTATTTTTTGTTGATTATTTTATATCGATGGAACTAAGCATTTATTTCTCAGAATGACTAGTTCTATGTATGAAATTTTTTTTAAAGTGTTTGGATGCTGCATTTTAATATTACGGTTATGTTTTTTCTGCTAAATTCAAAAAATCACTATAAATCAACTGTTCAAGATATCCCAAATCCGCTTGCAATTTAACATCTTCAGTATGTTGGCATCATGTTTACAAAGTTTGGTGTGAACTACTTATTCCTGCTTGGAGGAGTATGAATTTGTTTATAGCCTGATTTTTCCAAAAATCCACATTCAAATCAAAATAGCAGACTTCCTGTTGGTCGCAGCTAATGGGTGTAAATTAGAAAGATGTCCGGCTTGATGAGACCGATGTACATACCAAGTTTGGTGTCTGTAGCTAAAACTAACCCCCCCACTTTTGACAAAAGGTGGCGCTATAGAGCGCCTCCTCCACGCCCATTTATGAGCCTTTGCCAGTGTCTAACTATCATTAATACTGATGTGTGTGTTGAGTTTCATGAAAATCTAAGCTTATTAAGTGGCCCAAAAGCACAGGAAACAAATGTTAAAGTTTGACACGTTGCCACGGCAACAGCATTTAATGTATCAAAGACCCCTTTACAGATTGTCATCGGCCGTGTTTTGACATTGTTCTGATGAAGTTTGAAGCAAATCGGGTAAAAATAACCATGTGATATCAAAGCATTTTTAAAAGAGGCACATTTCCTGCTGCCAGTTGGTGGCGCTATAACTTTGACTCAGGATAGTCACGTCTATGTGATTGGCATCATACAATGAACAAACTCCTGAAGTTTCATCAGAATCAGACTATGTATGCAATAGTTATTAGCCATTTCCTGTTTCTCATTTCTCGGCATAAGTTCGTCGCCTCGCCACGGCCAAACCGTTCGAGATATCAAAAATCCCCTCGCAATTTTTCATCCCCAATGTCTTGAGATCAGGTTGACCGAGTTTGGTTGCAGTTGGGTAAAAAACCTAGGACTAGTATATCAAATTCCAGAGCATGTGTTTTTGACAAAACACAGAATAACCAACTTCCTGTTGGGATTAGCTAATGATATGGAATGTGAAAGTTGTTCAAAATGATGAGTTATATATGTCTACCAAGTTTCATATATGTCAGTGCAACTATGTGTGATACATAGCCCTCCAAATTCCAGGGGGCGCTGTAGAGTCACTTTGCCACGCCCATGTACCAGTCTCTGCCCGGCCCTAATGGCCGCAGATTCCAATGTGTGTGCCAATTTTCAAGAGTTTTTGAGCATGTTAAGAGCCCCAAAACCCCAAAAAACCTTGACAAAAAATAATAATAATTAAAGCTGCAAGCAGCAATGAAAGGGCCCTCGCACCCGGGCTCACCGCCGATCGGTGGCGAATAGTGGGCACTATGCTTTTCACATAGTAAATTTAGGAGGAATATGTCAAAGTCATTTATATGTGCCAAACTTCCTGCTGCCAGTTGGTGGCGCTATGTCTATAACTGAATATTGGCATGTAGATGTGTTCAGGCCAGCACTTTGGACAAATATATGAAGTTTAGTGCAGATTGAACAGTTTGCTTGAGCTAGTGTAAGACATTACATATCCTGCTGCCAACAGGTGGCGCTATGATTATATCTGAATATTGGTCTTTAGGTGTCTTCAGGCAAGTACTCTTACCAAACATGTGAAGTTTGGTGCAGATCAGACATTGCATGTTTAAGTTAGTGTAAAATAAGTCATTTCCTGTTGCCAACAGGTGGCGCTATGATAATAACTGAATATTGGCCTCTAGATGTGTTCAGGCCAGGACTCTTATCGAACATGTGAAGTTTGGGGCAGATCGAACTTTGTATGGCTGAGTTATAACAACTTCTGTTCCCATGGCGAAACATCAAACTTTGTCAAGCCGCCATGGACACGCCCTCTAACGAAAACTCAAGATCTTCACAATTTAACATTGCAAAGGCCTTTAGAGTAGACTGACCAAATTTGGTGTTGATCTGAATAAATCTTTAGGAGGAGTTCATTACAGAGTACAACATGTCACTTCCTGTTGTCAGTAGGTGGCGCTATGATTAAGAGTGAATATGAGCATGGGTGTGTGTTTAGGACCGGACTCTTATCAAACATGTGAAGTTTGGGGCAGATCAGACATTGTATGGCTGAGTTATAACAACTTAAATTTTCATGGCGAATCATCGAAATTTGACAGGCCGCCACGGACACGCCCTCCAACGAAAACTCTAGATCTTCGCAATTTAACGTGACAAAGGGCTTTAGATTAGACTGACCAAATTTGGTGTTGATCAGAATAAATCTCTAGGAGGAGTTCGTTCAAGTATGACACCTGGAAATGGCAAAAATGACACAAAATTTGCAGGGAAAAATTAAAATAACTTACTTCCTGTTGGGATTTGGATTTCGTACCTGGAGACTTTTTTGTAGGTATTGGTGTGTTGCATGTGTGTGCCGATTTTCATACATGTATGTAAAACGTAGCTCGAGGCGCACTCCGCTGAAAGTGTATAGGTGGCGCTGTCGAGCCAATTTACCACACCCACTTCTGAGACCCATATCAGACGTAAATTTTCGCCAGTTCTGATGTGCTTGCAAAGTTTCGTGAGTTTTCGGGCATGTTTAGGCCCTCAAAAATGCGATTCATTTTGGAGAAGAAGAATAATAATAATAATAATAATAATAATAAACGGAGCAATTCCAATAGGGTCCTCACACCATCGGTGCTCGGGCCCTAATAATCCTAAGGAAAACAATAGGGCTCTCGCCCTTTCAGGGCTCGGGCCCTAATAATAAACAGAGCAATTCCAAGAGGGTCCTCGCACCACTGGTGCTCGGGCCCTAATAAACGGAGCAATTCCAAGAGGGTCCTCGCACCATCGGTGCTCGGGCCCTAATAATAATAACGATTAAAGGCAAAATGTCTTTTATTATTTATTCAAAAAAAGTCTTAACAGGAAAATTGTAGAATTTGACAGAAAATGAAAAGCAAATCTTGGTAACACTTTACAATATGTGTACAAAAATATGCATTAATTCATGCTTAATTAATGCACAGATAATCACGAGTTAATGTATAATTCATGATGAACTAAAGCATTTATTAATGATTCCTTCATCAGCAACAAATGAACATTCTATATGATTCATAGATTAAGTAATCATTAAATTGTTATTAGTTAAATGCGTCATAATGTGTTAATTTCCTTTATCACTTATTTTAAGTAATGATGTAAATTCATATGTTAATTACCAGTGTTCAAAGCTATGTACTTCAACTTCCAGTTGTCTACTTTAAACACTCATTAGTTAATGATTTGCAAATGTATCATTATATTGTGACTTCACTTGTTGAGGCACATGACTAACTAACTAATTGTAAATCCATAACCACAATGATATATTACTTAATAATTAGTTAATAGTTCTGTGCCTCAACAAGTAAAGTCATAACATAATGATATCTTTGCAAATCATTAGTGGTAATGATCACATTAATTTACACTATTAGTTAAAATAAGTGATAAGGGAATTAAGTGATAAGGGGCGCTTCGTGTCTCCGTACCGTAATTCCACTAATAGACGTGCAGCAAACTCCAGATGGCGGCTGACTTGACCGCGGTGGGGAGAGGTAAGAGTTTTCTGCGCTCTTTGATTTCTGAGCGTATTAAGTGTACAAAGTGCATAAATTGATTCCATTTCATCTCGTAATAAGTATTGAGATTATGTACAGTGTTCTGTTGTATGTTTTACATGTGTACAATGTCACATCCATGAAGTACAGTGTAGAGTTGGGGTACTCTGACTCGAGTCCAGTCTCGAGTACAATTTTTAGGCGACTCGGACTTTTTACTCGGACTTGACTCGGACTCAAGCCTTTCGGACTCGGAAAATATCCCGAGTCCGTCCGAGTCCAGAGACAGTTGACGGAAATGTCACTGACTCGATGCATAATCACGAAAGTCTTGTCCAGTAGGCTACTTAAAAGCCGACGGGTTTATGTGCGCACTAGAGATGCGCGGATGAGCTCAAACGTCACCCGAATCCGCAGCTTCAAATAAATTATCCGCCCGTCACCCACCCGCCACCCACCCGCACCTAGATTTTTCTCTGATTTAGATAACCGCACCCGATCGTCATTTACAATTATTCTAACTCTTAGTTTTGCATGATTGATTCAGCTCATCTGCACATCGCTGCACACAGTGGCGGTTTTAGGCATGGGCGAACGGGGCAGCCGCCCGGGGCGGCATTTTTTCATGACACGTGGGGGGCGGCACACGAATTTGGAGGGGGAAAAAAAATCATCTGTTTTCTATTGTCTATGTACGGTGACCGGGAGGGGACACCTTCGGTTCACTTAAGTTTGTGGTGGCCACGACATATCAACTCGTGGGAACGTGATATTATGTCGTGGCCACGAGATCATTTTGTCGAGGTAAGGACATGCGCTTCTCGTGGCCACGAGTTTAATGCGTAAACAAACCTGCGTGACCATAGTAACCCGGGATTATCAGAGATATATTACCCTTTTATTTTGAATTAAGGAATTATTATATTAATTATTATAGAGATGAATACAATATTAAATGATAATATTATGCGATGCTGTCTACGCGAATGTTGACAATAATAATAATAGGCTAATAATAACTTACAAGTGACTTATAAGTGGCTATATTTTTATATTTATTGTGTATCGCTTTGCCTGACGTTCTGTAGGCCCTATATGCTAGTATTTGCTATATTTTGCAAATACTATAAACGACAATTATGCCAATAAAGTTTTGACAGAAGTTTTGATTGTATTTATTTCTGTGTGTGACGATAAATGATTTACAAATGAAACTACGTCAATATATAGGCTAGTCTATTAATTAGACGAAATAAAATAGAATATATGTCAAATTCAACCTTTAAACTGCATTCCAGTAAAAATCCCAGTCATATAGCATATTCAGATTTTTACTGTATCATTTACATTCAAAACTTTAAGTAAAGAGATAGAAATTAAGGTAAAAAAAATAACGAATACAAATGAATGATACAAATATTACAGAAAAAAAGAGGATCAGTTAATGGATTTAACTGATGTTTGTAGGACTATTTGATATACTTTATGTAATATTTATTAATGATCAACTTCTTTTGAATGCTGTCTACATTGCGCACAGACAACATTCGCATAGACAGCATCGCATAATATTATCATTTAATATTGTATTAATTTCTATAATAATTAATATAATAATTCCTTAATTCAAAATAAAATATTAATAAATCTATCTCTGATAATCCCGGGTTACTATGGTCACGCAGGTTTGTTTAAGGGAGGGAGGAGGAGAGGAGAGGGTGTGTACAGAGTACAGTTCACCTTTCCCAAATGAAGCAGACAAGGAGGTGGGCTAAACTATGTCAGTGACACCTGATTTTTTACAAATAACGCACATTTCATTCAAAATATTACTTTGAAAAAAAAAAAGAGAAAAAAAATTATAAACACAGACCAATAAGTTGCAAGGGGCGCCGGGAGGGAGTCTCGCCCGGGGAGCAATTCAGTGTATAACCGCCACTGGCTGCACACTTATATAAGCTTAATCACACGTGCTTTTAAGCCAAAGCCATGCTAAAAAGAATAACGTTAACTGACATCTGGACTTGACTCTCCGCAATCTCTGATGAAATCAATTGGGTGTTTGAACACCTACTGGATCCTTGGACAAAAGATTACAGGGGTTCTCCAAGTTTAAGAAATTTCAGATCATAAAAATCTAATTCATTTCATTTTTAAGGTATTGTTTTCGTTATAATGTACTGATTCAAATTAGTAATCAATAATAATTCTTATTTTAATACTCGGCAAATCTGGTGCGGGTGCGGACGGAGCGGGCGCGTGTCAGGCGCAATCATCAAACATATTTCAAAGGAAGCCGGCGCCACATTTCCTACAGTCTTTACTATGTGTGTTGAGCGAATATTTGTATTTATTCACATACGATTGAATTAGAAATGGTGGCCTGTCATGATTTTGGCTAATGCAGGACACTACTGAATGATGCGCATCAGAGGGGATTTAGAAGTGGGTATACGCAAAGCCGACGGATTAAAAAATGGGTATCCGCGGGTACTGCACTACACCACTAAATATTATCCTACTCAATAGCATTAACACAGGCGTAACTCCCTTCAAACTTGATCTGGAATGTCTTTTTTTCTGTCACAACTTCTCAAACAGGTGAACACACACACACACACATGTTGGGTTTACATGTTTTATGGGGACATTCCATAGGCGTAATGGTTTTTATACTGTACAAACCGTATTTTCTATCGCCCTACACCTACCCTATACCTAAACCTAGCCCTCATAGGAGACTGTGCACACTTTTACTTTCTCAAAAAAACTCATTCTGTATGATTTATAAGCTTGTTTCCTCATGGGGACCTCTAAATGTCCCCACAAGGTCAAAAATTACTGGTATTACTATCCTTGTGGGGACATTTGGTCCCCATAACGTGATGAATACCAGGTGCACACACACACACACACACACACACACACACAAATGAAATCGTTTGCCTGAAAAAAGTATTTAGAACAGGTTCATATTTTAGAAAATGTAGTTAATATTTGCCTCATCATTGATTCATCTCATCCACCCGCGACACACTCGCAAATAATCAGAATGCATTTTTTTTATTACCAGACCCACCCGACATAACCGCCATCCGCGCATCACTAGTGCGCGCACACTCAAAGCGCGATCACAGAACGCGCCTCTCAGTTAGTGTGCGAATACTTTCGCTTTAAATAGGTTCTGTTATTGCTACACACACACTCGTATTGGAGACTATTCATGTAAATGAAGTCGGTTTTGTCTTAAGTAAACCTAAACAGCTGGGAGAAATACTGATGCGTCAAAATATTTGATCTGTGCGTCAGATCTTAAAGTGACAGCAGAGTAAACCTGCAGCAGCCGACCACGTCAAACACTAATCAAACAACAAAAGAAAAAGAGAAAATCACTCACTGTTCTTGACTGAGTCACTTATTAACTGTAATAAGAATTATCTTTAATGTATACAGTGAAGATTTTGCAGTGTTTTTTAACATTTATTACTTCATGAAATGTCTGTAGTCTATTTTTGTAACAAAAAAAACCCTACAATTCTATTTAAAAAAAGATTCTATCTAAAAAATATATATTATTTCATTTGTATTTTTGATTAATATATGTATTAATACTTTTGCTTGTAAGTAATACTTGGAGTGTTTACTTGCCTTGAGCTCGAGAATGTTTTATTTACATTGGTTGATTATTTTTTTCTGTATTGAAATTATTATTATTATTTAAACATGATGTTTTCTGCTCT
Organism: Labeo catla; assembly: GCA_012976165.1. Classification (NCBI taxonomy): domain Eukaryota; kingdom Metazoa; phylum Chordata; class Actinopteri; order Cypriniformes; family Cyprinidae; genus Labeo; species Labeo catla. Next base: position 6,521 of record VONZ01001762.1, on the reverse strand, counting down.
TAAGGTCCTATTCACCAAGATACCTACTCCTTTACACCACCCTTGAATTTATACATTTACTACATCCATGAATAAAGTCAAGTCCCGCCCTATAATTTTTCACATTCTAAAACCTGTTTTACTCTAAAATATGTCACATTACATAGATCACCCATAACTTCTGTCACATGACTTTAAGTTTGCTAAGTAGAGCATGGACACTTATGAGATGTTGTGAAATCAAAAATCAAAATGGCAAGATCCACTAGAGGTTTGCTTTTCTTACATTTCAACTGACATTGCATTTTTCTAGTTGTAAAGGTTAAAAACAGGGGTGACCAAACTCGGTCCTGGTCCTTGGTTTAGCTCCAACTTGCCTCAACACACCTGCCAGGGGGCTTCTAGTATGCCTAGTAAGAGCTTGAGTTTGGGCACCCCTGGATTAAAACAATTTTAAGATACTGACAAACAGTAGGGTTTCCTTGGACTCGGACGGACTCGACTCAGACTCGACCCTTTGGGACTCGGACTTGAGTCCGACTCGGCCCATTTTGGACTCGGACTCGTCTCGGACTCGATTGGTAAAAGACTCGGACTCGACTCGGACTCGACTTAGGTGGACTCGAACCCAACACTAGTACAGTGTCATGGCTGGGGAATTTTGTATTTTCAGGGGCTTCAAACAGATGGAGGACTGTTTTGAAGGGAGGATCATACGTAATTGCACAGAAATTAGCAGGTGGTCATTGAAATTATGGATCCCATCTGTGAACTCTTGGTAATTCTGCTTGGTAATTAACGTCATTCTGCAGTTGCTGCAGACTTTATAGTAGTTGGAAGTAGGGCTGCAGGATTAATCGAATGCGTTTATGAGGCGCGCTTAGTCAATGAAGCCGGTACTTTGATTAGTAGTAAAGCTCCATCACGTGCGTTCAGCTGGAGCAGCAATTAATACACAGAGCCGTAAATCACTGACAAGCTACGCAAAATTGTGCTCATAATCGCAGATGAATCGCATTCGATTATGAGCGCGATTTGGCGTAGCTTGTCAGTGATTTACGGCTCTGTGTATTAATTGCTGCTCCAGCTGAACGCACGTGATGGAGCTTTACTACTAATCAAAGAACCGGCTTCATTGACTAAGCGCGCCTCATAAACGCATTCGATTAATCCTGCAGCCCTACTTGGAAATCCCTTAAAGAAGGTTTTGCTTTTCAATTTGCAATCAGTTAACAAACATTTCTGAACATTATTGCATATCAAAAAATTATATTTCATTTACTTTCTACAACTCTTGTGAATATCAAAATCTTCGCTTTCTGTGTTATGAGGATTGGTTCACTTAGCGTGTGATTTTCCTTGCATTGTGAGCAAAAAGTCTCTCGTGAAACAAGGCTGCATGGGAAATCACTCCCAGGTTGCAGGCCATTGATTAGTTCTTTTGGATCAAGTCTTTTTTTCTTTCAACGAGTAAGCACCATTTGGTGGGTATTATTGATCTTGTAGCTCTTCAGTTTGGTGCTGAAAACATGGGATGGGTCAGTCTTTTCAGTAGTCTTTGCCTTTGAAAAAGGGACTTCTGAGTTTGAAATAACTGATTCATGCGCCACAATTACTCTTCCAAGCTGGCTATAATAAGAGGTTTTGGGCTCATAAACAGAAATGTACCTCTTAGATGAGGACCCTGCAATTGTCATAGTCCATGACTGCCATCCACTGCCTTTCAATTAACTTTTTTTTTTCTTTCTCTCCTCTCCAAAGCACTTTTGTTGCACCATCTCCATCAGTACTTCATTTAGGGTGATTCTGTCATCGGTACTTTGAGGAAAGAAAGCCAGGGATTAAATGTGGTTGCATTCAAATGTCCTTAAACAACTTAAAAATGCAAATTGTACCCAAAGAAAGACTTCTGTACAGCAAAAATACCATCATCACTGTCGATACACTGGCTACACAAGTGTCGTTCAGATCTAATTGTTTGTTTCATCTGTATGTTTTCTTCAAATGTGAAGTTTCAAGTTTTTCTTGTTAACTTTCAATTCCACATTGAAAACATTTTACTCTGATCTGTTTTGAACCAGTATGGTACTTAAAGAAAAATGCCTTTAAAGTTTTTACACCAGCCAGTCAAACATATTGTTGGTAGATTTTTGTTTACATTTATTTATTTATTTTTAATTAATGCTATTGTGTATAATTTGTGTTGGAAATAGTTCAGTGTGTTCTCAAAATAACATTTAATTTCATTCATTGCTTTTATGATGTTTGTTCCTTTTTTTTTGGCCAGATTTCTCAGTACAAGATGGAGCAGTAACAGGTTTGTGATGCCCTTAGATGTCGGCTTGGAAGTAGCAAGTATCCTATCACATCATGGTAAAAAAGACCTGCTTCTGCTTCCGTTTAGTCACTTGAAAATGTTATATTTTTTTTTAAAACTGTTTAGTTTTTAAAAAACCGTTTTAGCAGATATTTTGTGTGCAGTTTCAGAGATTCAGCTTGTCAACACAAATCTTGAGATCTCAACTTATTTTTTTTTTCTCACCTTTAGCCAAATTAAACATATGTGTAAAAGTGTAAAAAACAAAAAAGAACAACTTTTTTATATTGCACACAGACAGGCTGGATGTAGCCAGTTGGGAAGAGAAATATGAATTGTATTGTTTATTTTTTATTAGTATTATTTTTTTTGTGTGTGTGTGTGTGATTAACTTCCCAAAACTTTAAAGTTTTTGTAGTTGTTGTCAGCTTCAGATGCAGCTGGATGCTGGCAGGCAAGACAGAAACGTTTTCTCCTCATCTCCCAGTTAATATTGTGTGTAACGTGGAAGGAGGACAGTGCGGAGAATTATTTTATTTTATTTTATTTTATCTATTTATTTATTTATTTATTTTTATTAAGAGTCCCATGTGTTGCAGGATCAATAAATAGAGATGATTTGAAGCCATTCCCACTGTCTCAAGTCGAATCTCCTTACGTGCAGATATGGAATGACAAACCGGAGAATATGCTGTTGAAAAAAAAAAAAAAACGTTTTCCAAAAATGCATTTTCATGAAAAAAACCTAGGGAAAAAAATTGGAAAAAAAAATTACATTTTATATTCCTTTTTTTAATGATAGTTAATGGAATAAAAGTAAATAAAATAAAAAATAACAGAAATTGTAACTGTCATTTTACAACCACAGCTGTCATTTTGGAATATTTCAGCAGAATGTTCTGATACGACTGTTTCTAAGATCAGTTTTGATGCATGATGAAGAAGTTGTAATGAATGAATTCACTGTGGCCACGTGAATGCTGTAATGGCCATTGTTTTACGTATTTATTTGCTTATTTATTTTAGTTTTATTAAACTATTAATACTATATGTACTGGTTATACTGTGTTTTTAAAAAGTGCATATTTCTAAACATTTTTTTTTTTACAATTATATTATTTTATTTTTTTTATTACACATACTGCATGATTGAAAAATATAATGAACCTTTTTTCCCCCTAATAACTACTATTTCATATAGAATTTCTATTTCCATTTTTGGTCATTTTGATCCCTCATCAAATGAGTCTCTGTCTTGTGTATCATCCCTAATGATAAAAACTAGGCTGATTAATCCATGAGTGCAAATCTGAATGCATTCATTTATTTACTCATTGCTGTGAAATTTGGACATTACATTTTATTTTAGAACAACAGAACACACTGAACTATTTACAGCACAAACAACTACACAACACAGAACATATAAACAGGAAAACAGCATAACAATAATTAACATAATATAAACAGCACAGAAACCAACTCCATACAAAAACAAAATGAAACAAAACAAAGAATAGGAACTACAAACAAAAGAAAAGGCAAAATTTCAAAGCGGTTATACACAGCAAAAATCAGCGGGCCGGTGGGCAGGAGCTCTGCATCAGGTGAATAAACCCGTCCACATGCAGTGTGCTGCTGAGAGTTGCGTTCTTGCCAAGCTCTGCGTTCACCTTATCGCTGACAATGACCTGAGCATCTCTGGGATACTTGACCACGTCTGACAGAGAGAGAGATCTTTTGTGAGTGCACTTGAGCAGCTGCTGTTGGCTTTTTGAATTGAGCTTGATTTAAATTCATATATTTAATTAAACATATTAATACAGTCAGAAACTGTAGCAATGTCACAAATATATTATGTGTCATCTGTTACTCTTAATATGTGGACAGAACATGTGAAGACTAACCTATAATGTTCATAGTTGTAGAGGCCTGCAGGTAAAACATAAAACAACAAGAACACAGTCCATGAGAAAATTAGAATTATATATTTAGACATTTAGATTGTGTTTACAAATGACATCTTTTATACCCAAACATTTTTTTAAATGAGTGATTGTTTAAAGGGGTCATCGGATGCTAAGTTCACTTTTTCCATGTTGTTTGAACATTGATGTGTGTTGGCAGTGTATGTACAAATCTACCCTATAATGATAAAAATAATATCCCCTTTTTCAAATCGAGCCGTTCTCAGATGCCTGTCGTTGTGGCGTCACACCAACAGAGGCCACTCCCACAACAGTTGATTGACATGAGCGTCTTACCTCAGATCAGTTGTAACAGTCCGACCTCTTTGTTTCGATGCTAGAGCAGGGATGTAAGTTAGACAAGAATATCTCCGATTGAGCGATTGAGGTCTTGTGTTGGATGTAATAATGAACATAGTGGTCGTCGTTTACTCCTGACATCTGAGCCGCTGAAGATGCAGTAGATTACGTTTGTTTATGAAGGGAATGCGGCTCCTGATCTACATATATCCGTCTATGTTTGCGCAAATCATTCATGATCCAGCTTCACTTACAGCAGAAGTGAGTATAAGCGCTTTTTTATGAATCTCTGTGATCGTCTTTCCTAATAATGTGCTAGTTAGCAAGTTTAGTGGCTAAATGCAGCTGAAGTAAACAGGCTCGTCACTCCACAGAGAGAAGAGAGGGGCGGGGCGAGCAGAGCTAATTTGCATTTAATGAGCCTCGACCAGAATGGGATGACTTTTGCAGAGCTGATTTTGTCAAGGTAAAAAGGGTGTTGTTTTACACAAACATTGAGAATTTTTAACCAAAGTATATTATAGACTTTTCATTAAGACCCTAAAGAATCATATCAACTTGTGGAAAATGGGCATCCGATGACCCCTTAAACACCGGTGATGTTCATGTGTATGACTCAGAATAAGTAAGGAACATTTATATTAATTGAGTAAATGATGACAGATTACTTACTTGTGACAGATTGCTTGTGGCCTGTGGATTAAAAACATGACCTCAATCTCAAAAAACAAAAACAGTGAAGCATCCCTTCACTGTATTGTTCATCATGTAGATATCCCTGGTTTGGAAGTTTACTTTAATGTATAGAAAACCATCCATATGTGCATATCCATTGATGTGATTTTCCTTGCTGAGGTGTGACTCTAAGTTGGCTATTTTTGTGAAGGCCGGCGGATCTGAAGTCACCCTTTCTTCCAGGTTGTTGTGCAGCTGCTTCTCAGGCACCAAGTAGATGGTGTGAGTCGTTGAGGCCATGTGAGGATCATAAAAAGGACAATCTTGACAACATCCTGCACAAAATCAACAAACAACCATTAAGAGCACAGAATGAGATTGGACTGAAAAATCCAACTTACTGAAATGCAATTTAAACTTAGTTATTCTTCTTCTTTTGAGACTAAAATTTCCAACTTCTACTTCACCTAGAGCTTTAAGTCGACAACCACCAAACTCAGATCTTCAGATCTTCGTTCTGACTGAGAGTGCTACATCTTTTCTAATTGATCAGACTTAAGATATTCATAAAATGAAGATTAAAAATCATAAAAATCCCATAGATTTACATTTATTGACTGAACCAACACTCTGGAATCTGCATCTGAAGTCAAATTTAGATGTATTTAATACAGCTCAGAGGAGACATGGAACTTATAACCAGCCCTGAACTGCGACAGAACAAATTTTAATAGTGCTACGCATACTCAGCCTTCAGTAAACCACATAGAGTCCAGTCTTTAACCAGAAACCCCAAAACTGAGCCATGTCCAAAGGTGTAACTGTGTGTTTTACTGCCTATTGATGGATCTATGGCTTTTTACTGACTCTGTAATGTTCTCGTGCAGTGTTGAACTCTAACTAAACACCAAGTTAAACCGTAGCCAATAAAGACAGAGTCGTAGCAAGGTTGACCATTTACTGTCACTCTTCCTCATTAACATTTGCGGTGAAAACTGTAATAAAACAATACAGCAATATTCAGTGTCCGTGTCTTACATTGTATTACTATGCATGTTTGTAACATAAACTACTGTTCTCCTTTAAGTAGCGATTACAATGGCTATTAGCATCACTGAAAGCTTGTACACAATGGTAAACAACTTTTTTAACAACTTATCAAACATCGTATTTTTTAACAAAATAATTACTAATATATGCTCTTTAACATGTTTAATTTCAAATGAATGAACTTACGGCATTGCCTCTATGATGCTTTTCAGTGGATGCAATGGATTGTTAGA
>VONZ01001761.1:12500-100979 GCA_012976165.1 Labeo catla | reverse complement strand
ATGAACTAATCATTTGTATTATTATTAACTAACGTTAGCAAAGATTAATCAATTCTGCAGCAAATGTATTGCTCAATTAATGTTAATGCCATAAGTCTTACTGTTTCTTTACATTTTTGTCTGTATATTTGTGACCCTGGACCACAAAACCAGTCTTAAGTAGCACGGGCATATTTGTAGCAAGAGCCAACATTTTTTTTGTTTGTTTGTTTGTTTTTTTAATTGCCAAAAATCATGAGAATATAAAGTAAAGATCATGTTCCATGGAGATATTTAGTACATTTACTACCGTTAATATATCAAAACTTAATTTTTGATTAGTAATATGCATTGCTAAGAACTTCATTCTCAGATTCCAGATTTTCAAATAGCGGTATCTCGGCCAAATATTGTCCTAACAAACCATACATCAATGGAAAGCTTATTTATTCAGGGTCACATTTATGTTTACATGCAAAACAAAATGCTTATAAAAAAAAACCCTAAATAAAAATCAGTTATTTGAAATAACCCATTTTATTTTCACATGCAAACCACTAACCCAGCAACACAAAAAGACCATGTTTACAAGACTTCATTAGGAATTTAGGTTATTTTCCAGGGTATTTTATTTATTGTGTGATTTGTGATGTTGAAACTTTACATATTTCTCATAGTTTGCATTTTTACCTGCATGAGATGAGAATACATTTTTGTCATTTTTTGGGTCCAGAAAGAATCAGAACGTATAATATATTACATCTTTTACAGGTTTTGGGGTTTGTTTCATGTTCATGCTTTTATGCCTTACATTTTGATATTTACTCATGTCCTGTCTTATCATGTGTTTCCCTTTTTCCTCATGTATTCCTGCCCTGCGTTCAGCCCTGACAAAACAATGCAAAACGTTTTTCAAACTGAAACGGTGGTGTGTTGAACACCCTGTTCTCATGACACAAGAGTTGCAACTATGGCAGCGGAGAAGGCCATTCTTTGTGTTCTTTTTGAAGAATTTTTGGAGCCTGATGTGCTCTTATTATTTTAGTTATTTTGCCTTTAATGTAAGTAAACATGTGCAAACAATATACTTGCTCTTGTGAATTTATTTTGATGTTGATTACATTTACTTACAAATTCCCACTGTATATAGCAGCATGTGCATCAGTGTGTAAACAACGGCCAGAGCTGTCTCACTTTAATACCACTTGGTTTGTAAACATGTTGCAGCTGACTGGGCTGACATTTTTAACAAACCAACCAAACAAGAGAAAACGTATCTCAAACCCCGTTGCACACCGTTTCCAGGAAACATGTCGTTTAACCCAGAAACCGTAGCAAAACGTTGGGCACCGGTTTGAACTTGATCGTGCACCTGCCTTGTTTATGTGTCATGTTATGATCGGTTGTTGTAGTCATTTGTCTTGTTACTCATTGGTTGGTTTATGTCATGTGACCCTTACCGCTTGTCGTCAGGGTTTGGCTAAATCTGTGGTTTTCCTGTGGAACTGGGCTACTTTAACACTGTTGCATCGGGTTGTTCTTGTCTGCGGATTGAAGCGACCCCAATAACACCATATTTAGCCCCTGGAAATATGAATTTACCAGGAGAACCCAGACAAACAAAAATGTGTATTTTATCCCCCCGAACGCTAGTTTTGGGGTAGTTTTAAGTAGCAATTAGGTGGATTTTGTTGTGAAAACCTTGCAACCCTGCTGGTCGTGTATTGAATGTTACTCAATAACAATAAAAGCATGATTTGTCTTTATACCTGCAGTGAAAAGAATAAACAGAAGAAAAACTGAGATGTGCAGATCCATCTTTGATCAGGAGGTAAATGGAATATTTTAGTTTCACTGCTCATTTAATTAAAGGAGAAGTCCACTTCCAGAACAACAGTTTACAAACAATTTACTCACCCCCTTGTCATCCAAGATGTTCATGTCTTTCTGTCTTCAGTCGTAAAGAAATTATGGTTTTTGAGGAAAACATTTCAGGATTTTTCTCCATATAATGGACTTCAATTGTGCCCCGAATTTAAACTTCCAAAATGTAGTTTAAATGCAGCTTCAAAGGCTCTAAATGATCCCAGCCGAGGAAGAAGGGTCTTACAATCCGTCACAACAGGATCCAGCAGCTTTCACCCCGGACATTCATTTGATATGGACACGGACAGAATTCTTTGCAGGATCAAACAAGGACCACGCACACTCGAACAATATACCCGTGAGTTTCTGGCCTTAGCTAACTATTCTACCCTCCCGGACTGCATCATTATTGAAATTTTTTGTGATGGTCTCAATGACCTGTTAAAGCACAAACGTTCATCACTTGCACATTTCTTGGACTTTGCCTTATTGTGTGTGGGCTCTCCGTTTACCGTGGGTGTCGTGGAGGAGGAGCGCGACGCCACGGAACCACTAGCCGCCTGGCCCGCTCGTGAAATGGCGGCCGTGTCGGAGTGCGCTCATGTAATGGCGGCGACTGTGGTGCCCGTGCACAAAATGGCGGCCGCGCCGGAGCGCGTTCACGCCACGGCGGTGACAGAGGAGCCCGTGCATAAAATGGCGGCCGCGCCGGTGCGCGCTCGCAAGATGGCGGCGACGGCGGAGCCTGTTCACAAGATGGCGGCGATAACGGAGCTCCGTCACGTCACAGCTGCTATACCAGAGCCTTACAAAGTCACAGCTGCATTTCCTGAGTCAAGTCAAGTTGCAACTGTGTTTCCCGAGTCAAGTCAAGTTTCCAAGTCAAGTCAAGGTGCAGCTGTGTTTTCTGAGTCAAGCAAGATTACAGCTGCTGTTTCTGTGTCAAGTCAGGTCAGAGCTGCCTTTCCTAAAGCAAGTCAAGTTAAAGCTGTGTTTCCTGTGTCAAGTCAAATTACAGCTGTCGCCCCTGTCTCAAGTCAAGTTACAGCCATCTTTCCTGAGCCAAGCACTGACAAGATGGCTGCCACGCCTGAGCCAGTTCACAAGATGGCCGCCGTCTCCAAGCCACTCCACAAGATGGCCGCCATTCCAGAACCTGTGGTCAGCTCTCGGACGCCACCTGTGGTCATGATGGCCCACGTGCTGGACTCACCCCTAATGACGGTATGGGCAGCTAAAATGGCACTCCTTCACACCGCGGCTGCTACCCCAGGGTCAAGTCAAGCTTCCAGGTCCGGTCAAGCTTCCAAGTCCAGTCAAGCAACAGAGTCAAGCCAAGACACAGACACTGAGTCAAGCCAAGTCACAGCCGTGGTTCCTGAGTCAAGCAAAGTCACGGCCAGTCTCTACAAATCAAGTCAAGTCATTGCTGATCTCCATGAACCAGGTCAAGTCACCGTTGATCTTCATAGGCCAAGTCAAATCACCACTGGACTCCACGTGTCAGGTCAAGTCACAGCAGCACTTATTGAGCCAAGTCAAGTTACTGCTGTTGTTTCTGAGTCAAGTCAAGTCCCGACTGGTCACCCAGAACCAAGCCACATCCAGTCCGACGGCCCAGAGTCAAGTCACGTCTCGTCTGACCGCCCAGAGCCTTGTCACATCATGTCTGCCAGTGTGATGGCGATCACCATTCTCAGTATGTGGGCCGCACACTACACTCCAAAGGTCACGTCTGTTCACAAGTCCGCCCCGGAGGTCACATCTGTTCCTAGGGTGCTTGGGAGTCACGTCTGTTCACAAGTCCGCCCCGGAGGTCACATCTGTTCACAAGTCCGCCCCGGAGGTCATGTCTGGTCTCAAGTCTGCTCCAGAGGTTTCGTCTGGTCTCAAGTCCGCTCCAGAGGCCTCTTCTGTCAGAGAAGCTGCGCCAATGCCTCCAGAGGTGTCAGCATTGGCTGTAGAACCTCCTATGGAGACGGCGTTATCCTTGGGTCTCTCTGCTTCTCTCCCTATTCTCTCTGCCTCCTCTGTCCCTGCTCTCCCCAGGTCCCACATATATATGATACCACTGCGTAGGAAGATGGGATTTCAGAAGACCACTGATACCACTGCGTTGGTTTATTCTCCTAGCCTATATTATTCTCCTTTCGTTTCTTCTTATGTCTGTTCAGAAAGGGGCAGGTTAACTGAAGAAACTTTGTGAGGTCCTACAACATTTACTGTTACAAACTGAAAGGAATTTGAAATTTTAGCAAATTTGGTCTCATTTGACACCAAAGCAAAATGGATTTTTGAAAAATTCCACCATACTGTTAATACACACAATTTATTACAACATTTTATGTTACAGTGGCTTTAAAGACAATTTACAAATTGACACTGTTCACGCATTATGATTGACAGTGCTTTATTTCAAAAAATACAGTGATATCAGAGCAGCAAAACACTTGCTTTCAGCATTGGATTTTGGGATTTGAGAACCTTTTTGCCAGTGTGATCTTTATTTCCTTATTTCTGAAAAGCAGTCATTATAAAACTGACAGTTATTCCTTGTGAAACTTATAATATACGGATGAAACACGTAGACTAATTAAAATGATACTTTGGGATTTTGTGTACTGACTATTGATTGTTGTACAGAGGTACTAGACAGTGCTAAATACCCTCAAACGAAAGCAAAAGCAACCGAAGATCTGGCAAACTATGCAACATGTTTCTGCAGGGCTGAGGAATGCAGACATATCTGCTGATTTCTTGAACACAATGGGCAATCAGAAATGTTTTAGTTTGTCAGAATTCACTCACCTCTAAAAGCGCCGGATCGTTTTTTTTTTCAAGTGCAGTTTTGCACTTGCATTTTTTTGAGTGGAAACCATTTTTAATATTCCGTCATATTTACAGATAAAAGTAAGAATAATACATCATTCCAAACTGTAAATAGTCTACTTTTATTTGTGTGCACTCACAATATTAACAAAACGTTGCAAATGGTGCTTTTATAAAATAAAGAAAACAAACATGATGTGCTTCAGTCGTCTCAACAGGAGCGCTTCACAAAAATGAACTGAAACTCAGCGAAACTCATACATACCTCACAGACATGAAAAATATATCTATAGAAAGCTTTAAATTAGAGGTTGCATTTGTTTGTTTTATAAAACAGCCTACAGTAAAAACAGTAAACCTACCATTTGAAAAAAAAAAAGCTTTCTATTTGAATATATTTCAAAATGTGTTTTCTTCTCAGCACTGAAGAGCATTTGTTTCCCATCTTTCTACAGTTTTGTGAAATGCCATAAAATCAAGAATATGTCATTTGTTCTCTTTAGCCTTTATTTAATTGAGTACAAAGAAAAAAATCCAGTGTTTTCACTGACCAACTTAGTTTTATTTTGTTAATATAAACATATTTTGAGCCATGATCCAGCTTTGCTTGCGAAGACTGTGAAGCTCCATTTATAGCCAAACATGACACCCTCACCTACCAATTCATCTGCTTGCTGTGTTTCAAAACAGTTTATTTGGTTATTCTATAACCTTTTCACTTTTATTTTGCCTCTGTCCCAACTTTTTTGGGTTGGAATGCATATTACAAATAAATAAATATTTTCTAAATAAATATGTTTATATTCACAAAATACATTTAAGTTGGTGAGTGAAAACTTTGGCAATTTCTTCTTTGTACTTTTGTCAGATAGATAAATAGAATGAACAAATCACAGATTTGATCATTTTACAAAATGTCCCAACTTCTCCAGAATTAGGGTTGTACTTAGATTTTGTGAGAATATTTCAAAGTTAAAAACTATGAAATATAGTAAAGTAGGGTTTATGTATAAATCTTGTATTTACTCACCAAAATAACAGTGTCCACTATGTCATTTTTATTTAGTCTTTTTAAATTTGGGGCAACAACATATCGTCTCGGTTACGTATGGTAACCCTCGTTCCCTGATGGAGGGAACGGAGACGTTGTGTCGAGTAGTGTACGACACTAGGGGTCGCTCTTGAGAGCCCAAACACCTCTGACAGTTTTGAGAAAGGCCAATGAAAATTGGGTGTGCAGATTTGCATAGCTGACCACGCCCCGGACGTCCGGGTATAAATAGGGCAGCGTGTGCATCTGCTCACTCGTTCTGATCTGAGGAGCCGAGGGTCTCAACTCACTCAGAGGCGGTCCAGGAAGGTGGCACGGAAGACACAACGTCTCCGTTCCCTCCATCAGGGAACGAGGGTTACCATACGTAACCGAGACGTTCCCTATCTGTCGTACACTCCGAGTTGTGTCGAGTAGTGTACGACACTAGGGGTCCCCGTAGAAAACCGCCACCTTACTGGCCGCGTCACGAGTGATAAGCGCAGAAGTAACAGGCAACGTGTTAACGAAGTGCAGCTCACCTCCTCCGTGACCATCCAACGCCCAAGACTGACCTGTACCAGGGTTCTGCAGCCGGGCCTTCCTCAGTAGAGCGGCCGAGTGTCTTGCGAGCGTTGGGAAAGCGCCTCCTCCCCGAAGGAAAAACGGCGCTACGGAGTTCACAACCTGCCCAACAGGGGGGGTACAAGTGACAACATTAAACATGGGGGCTGAGGTGGGACTCACACCGGGGGAGACCACCAGACTCAGACCCTAGAGACAAACCAGTCCTCAGGGGAAACACCGCACTACAGGAGTTATAGGTGGGGATACACACATGGGGCCACATAAGGAGCCACTACATATGGGGCACAATTCAATCAGAACAAAGGTGACCATACCTTGTGACCGAATTCGTAGCGAGTCCCTCCGCAAAACTCTGCCACGTCCAGAGGTGCCAATGATGGAGATGGTGTCCAGGGTTCACGCTAGGAAACCTACTGAAACTCAGAAGCGTAATCACCGTTAGGGGAAGCGCTTTAAAGCAAGCTCTACACCAACCAGAGAACTGAGTCAAGAGCTGGTATTCAAGACTCTAGCTGACACTGGCTCCATGCGTAAATTGTAAAATCTGGCAAATGTGTTAGGTGTAGCCCAACCTGCAGCTCTACAGATGTCTGTTAATGAGGCCCCATTTGCCAGGGCTGCCGAGGCAGCGACGCCCCTAGTCGAGTGGGCTCTTACCTCCAGAGGGCAGGGTAGGCCTCTGGCCTGGTAGGCCACCCGAATTGCGTCCACCAGCCAGTGGGAGATCCTCTGTTTGGAGACAGCCTTCCCCTTCTGCTGTCCCCCATAACAGACGAAGAGCTGTTCAGAACGTCTGAAGGGCTGAGTGCGTTCCAAGTAGATGCGCAGGGCACGGACTGGGCATAACAAGGTCAGGTTGGGGTCATCTTCCTGGGAAGAGATAGCTTGCAAAGTCACCACCTGGTCTCTGAAGGGAGTGGTGGGGACTTTGGGCACGTATCCAGGCCGGGGTCTCAGGACGACGTGAGAATCCGCTGGTCCGAATTCCAGGCACGAACTGTTGATGGAGAGGGCTTGGAGGTCTCCCACTCTCTTTACCGAGGCGAGCGCAGTCAGGAGAGCCGTCTTTAGGGAGAGAGCATCGAGTTTGACTGACTGAAGAGGCTCGAAGGGACCCTGCTGTAGGCCCCGGAGAACCACAGCAAGGTCCCAAGAGGGGATAAGATGTGGCCGAGGAGGGTTCAGTCTCCGGGCTCCTCTCAGAAACCTGATTACCAAATCGTGTTTTCCCACCGACCTGCCACCCACCAGGTCATGATTAGCCGATATAGCGGCCACATGAACCTTAAGTGTCGAGGCAGATAGGTGCCTGTCCAGGCCCTCCTGGAGGAAGGATAACACTGATTCGATGCCGCAACTCCGTGGGTCCCTTAGCCGAGCAGAACACCAGTTCACAAACACGCGCCATTTAGAGTCATACAGCCGCCTGGTAGAGGGAGCTCTTGCCTGAATGAGTGTGTTCACCACTGATGGTGGGAGATCTCTGAAGTCCTCCTGGTCGCGTCCAGGGGCCACAGGTGGAGGTTCCAGAGATCGGGGCGCGGGTGCCAAATTGTGCCCTTCCCCTGGGAAAGGAGGTCCTTCCTCAGGGGAATGCGCCAGGGAGGAGCTGACGCCAGGAGAACCAGGTCCGAGAACCAGGTTCTGTTGGGCCAGAAGGGGGCTACCAAGAGGACCTGCTCCTTGTCCTCCCTGACTTTGCACAAAGTTTGTGCGATCAGACTCACCGGGGAAACGCATACTTGAGCCGGTCCTTCGGCCAACTGTGTGCCAGTGCATCTATACCGAGGGGAGCCTCGGTCAGCCCGTACCACAACTGGCAGTGGGTGGATTCCGGTGAGGCGAAGAGATCCACTTGCGCCTGGCCGAATCGATCCCAAATCAGTTGAACCGACTGAGGGTGGAGCCTCCACTCGCCTCCGAGCGAAACCTGTCGTGACAGAGAATCGGCCACTCGATTGGCATCGCCCGGAATGTGAGTGGCCCGTAAGGACCTGAGTCTGTGTTGGCTCCAGAGCAGGAGGTGGCGGGCTAGTTGTGACATGCGAAAGGAACGTACACCGCCCTGGTGGTTGATGTAGGCTACTGTCGCCATGTTGTCCGACCTGACCAACACGTGCTTGTTCTGAATCATAGGCCAGAACCTCCTCAGAGCTAGAAGCACTGCCAACAACTCCAGACAATTGATGTGCCAATGCAGCCGGGGCCTGCCCAGACCCCGGAAGCTGCCTGCCCGTTGCAGGTGGCACCCCAGCCTGTCCTGGAAGCGTCCGTGGTGACAACGACGCGTCTGGACACCTGTTCCAAGGGCACTCCTGACCGAAGGAACACGATGTCCGTCCAAGGGCTGAGTGTCTGGCGGCACGATGGTGTGATGTTCACACGGAACGTGCCGTGGTGCCACGCCCTCCTGGGGACTCGGGTACGGAGCCAATGCTGCAGCGGTCTCATGTGCATCAAACCCAACGGCGTGACCGCGGCTGAGGATGCCATGTGCCCTAGGAGCCTCTGAACCTGTTTTAGGGGGACCGCTGAGCCGCACCTGAGCGTTGCCACGCATCTCAGAACTGACTGTGCACGCTCCGGGGAGAGACGTGCAGACATGCCGACCGAGTCCAGTTCTACACCGAGAAAAGAGATCCTCTGCGCCGGGGAGAGTTTGCTCTTTTCCCAGTTGACCCGAAGCCCCAAGCGAGCCAAATGGTTGAGAACCATGTCCCTGTGTACGCAAACCGTATCCAACGAGTGAGCCAGGATCAGCCAGTCGTCGAGATAGTTGAGAATGCGAATGCCCATTTCCCTGAGGGGGGAAAGGGCAGCCTCTGCTACCTTCGTAAAGACGCGGGGCGACAGGGAGAGGCCGAAGGGGAGAACCTTGTACTGATATGCCCGTCCTTCGAAGGCAAACCGTAGAAACGGCCTGTGTCTTGGAAGGATCGAGACATGAAAGTACGCGTCTTTCAGGTCTATCGCCACAAACCAATCCTGGAACCTGACGTACGTAAGAATGTGCTTGAGGGTCAGCATTTTGAACGGGAGCTTGAGTAGGGCCCGATTCAAAACCCTCAAATCCAGGATAGGTCTGAGCCCACCACCCCTCTTGGGTACAATGAAGTAGGGGCTGTAAAACCCTTTCTTCATTTCGGCTGAGGGGACAGTTTCTATCGCACCCTTCGCCAGAAGGACTGCGATCTCCGCCCGAAGAACCGCGGTGTTGGAGCCCTGGACCGAGGTAGTGAGAACACCGCAGAACTTGGGCGGACGACGTGCAAACTGGATAGCATAGCCGAGCCGAATGGTCTTGAGCAGCCAGCGGGAAGGATTGGGGAGATTCAGCCAATCCAGAAAGTTCTCCGCTAGGGGCCGCAGAGGAGTTACATTCGACGTACCAAGGGTGGGGGAACCTTCGCTGGGAAAACAGCGTGTGGTCGGAGGTAAGAAGCCCCGAAGGCCACTGGCTGCTTTGCCCAGGGAGACCGAGCCGTGCGAGCTTAGCAGAGGATCCACCCGACAGGGGAGATCGTCTGACCAAGCCCGTTGTTCTAGAGCATGAGGGAGCACAGAAGGTGTGTGACCGCATGCCCTGAACGGAGGAGACAGCATCCGACCATCGAGCGGAGGGTCGGGGGTGCTGTGTAATATGCCCAGAGAAGGAGAAAATTGCTCTTTGTTGACCAAGTGGTGGCCGTCTGCCGGGTGGCAGACAGCCGGGTGGAAGCCGAATCCAGCGCTCGTCCCCTCGTCGAGTGTGGATCCGGACAGGCCAAACGATCCCTCCTCCCTGGGCTGCCCGTCTCAGGAACGCTTCGAAACCTGCCGGGGGTTCTTAGTGGCCTGAGGACGAGCTGGCGGTGCCACCTTCCTACGAGTGCTGGACCGTTGGGCGGGTCTGGCTGCAGACCCGGCAGGCTGCGGGGTCTGAGCCACCCTCGTAGGGGGCCTTCCACGGCGGGGAGCAGGCGGAGGCTGCTGCGTCGGCTGAGCTGGGCCGGAACTCGCTGCACGCCGAGGCAGGATGTGCTTGATGGCCTCCGTCTGCTGTTTCACGGTGGAGAACTGCTGGGCAAACTCCTCCACGGTTTCGCCGAAGAGGCCAGCCTGGGAAATGGGAGCGTCGAGAAAGCGAACCTTCTCGGCGTCTCGCATCTCGCCAGGTTTAACCACAGGTGGCGCTCCTGGACCACCATAGTGGACATCACCCGCCCCAGAGCTTGCGCAGTAACCTTCGTAGCCCGTAAGGCATAGTCGGTCGCTGAGCGCAGCTCGTGTAACAGCTCTGGGTCGGGAGCACCCTCGTGCAGGTCTTTAAGAACCTTAGCCTGATAGACCTGCAAAATCGCCATAGCGTGGAGGGCGGACGCAGCTTGCCCAGAGGCCGCGTAAGCCTTCGCTACAAGCGCAGACGAAAACTTACAGGCCCTGGACGGGAGTCTCGGGCGGCCCCTCCAGGAGGCGGCGTTTTGCGGGCACAAGTGCATCGCAACCGCTCTCTCCACCTGGGGAACCTCCGAATACCCCCTCGCTGGACCGCCATCGAGGGTGGTGAGGGACGGGGAGTTAGCGTACCGTGAACGAGCCGACAGAGGGGCTTTCCACGATTTCGTCAACTCCTCGTGCACTTCCGGGAAAAACGGGACCGGGGAGGAGCGTGGCTTCGAGTCACGCCCCCTGCCCAGGAACCAGTCATCCAGCCTTGAAGGCTCAGGGCTGGGCGGGGGAACCCACGCAACCCCGATCTCCTTGGCTGCCCGTTGTAGTGCGGCGGCCATTTCGGCGTCTGCCACAGACTGAGATTCAACCGCCGGAGCGGCGAACTCGGTTGTGACGTCAGCCTCTGACGGCTCTCCCTCCGATGCTACGGACGCTGCTTTTCCTCAGCAGGAGCCCCGAACAAAAGATCCAGCCCATACTGAGACGAGCTTTCAAAATCGTCCGGAGACTCAATCGGTGGACACACAGGGTGAGCGGTTTGCGAGGACGCAACTGGCAAAACTTCGCTCAACACCTGCCGCTCTTCCTCGACGCACATCGCAACGGCCTCGTACCCGGAAGTAGAAGGACCGGAGCGGGAAGCAGATGAGGAGCGCCGCGGCTTCTTCGAAAAGAACGCGGCTCTCGAGCGGAGTGTGCCCAAGGGCATGTCTTCGCAGTGCTGACAACCTCCCTCAGCGAACGCTGCGTCAGCATGCTCACGCCCCAAGCATTGAACACAGCGTTCGTGCCGATCGTTCGGGGAAAGGTAGAATCCGCACCCAGTAGGACACAGACGGAAAGGCATCGTGAAACACACAATCCGTCTGTGGAGCTCTTTTAGAGAAAATTTGCTCTCTGCAGAAGAGAATCTTCTCTTGAAGATCGCCGTCGACGCACCCAGGGGACTCTCACAACACGAGCAGTGTCAGAGAGGGAGAGACCGCTGTCTGTGCCGTAGATCCAACGACGAGAGAGGTGAATGTTGCCGCTTCTCACGCAGAGACGCTGCATTCGGCTCCGAAAAACAGAACGAGTGAGCAGATGCACACGCTGCCCTATTTATACCCGGACGTCCGGGGCGTGGTCAGCTATGCAAATCTGCACACCCAATTTTCATTGGCCTTTCTCAAAACTGTCAGAGGTGTTTGGGCTCTCAAGAGCGACCCCTAGTGTCGTACACTACTCGACACAACTCGGAGTGTACGACAGATAGGGAAATCCACATCTCAACAACACTGAAGCTGTAGCAATGAAAACCACCAACATGCTTAAAAACTCTGTAAATGAATGTTATTACACACAATTTTAAAATAATTTACTGTCAAAAAGTACTTCACTGTCTTTTTTGATCAATTCAGTGCATTCTTAAAATAAAGTAATTTCATAAAAATCATAATGACCCCATACATTTGAATTACTGTAAATATAATAACAGACCTCATTTTAATAATTATACTCAACTTTAATATTCAGTGAGGACAATTAGACTACAATTTATTTGATGGGGGGCAGTGAGGGACCTGGATAATGGGTAGGGGGCGCTGGCCCAAAAAAGGTTGAGAACCACTGTACTAAACTGAACAAAATTCAGTATATAGTTATAGTTATAGTTGAGTATGGTACAAATAGACAAAAAATATTTGAGAAAAAATAAAAAAAATAAAAGGAAAATTGAAATCCTTCTTCATATCAGATCTCTTATTATCACAATCATCATCATCATCATCATCATCATGCTGTCTCTGAACTAAAGGCTTTTGAGTTTGCAGTGATAATCTAGTTTCGCCACCTGGTGGTCATTTGCATTAAAAATTGTTTTCAGTATTTTATTTTATTCTCACCACTGCAATTTGTGTTTTTTTATGATAATATGAAAGTTCTACATGTAAATATTTGTGCTGTAAATTTGTATTGTTTTGCTCTTTGCAAATAGTTTTACATCAGATTTTTAATTTGGTGTTAAATATATTTAATTTGATTTCAATCTCTAAATAACAAGGTCAATAACAGTTTCAACACAGCAGATGTGTTGATTTTGAGATGTCCTTGTCCTGCCTTTATATTTTAGGAAGAGATTCCCTCACAAGGAGATCATCATATTTAAAGATCTTTGACATCAAAAAGTTTGATAAACCACTTAAACATCACTATACAAGAAAGCATGCAGTAAAAACGTCTTGGTTACGTATGGTAACCCTCGTTCCCTGATGGAGGGAACGGAGACGCTGTGTCGAGTGTATGACCTTGGGAGCCTTGTTGCTCTTGGGAGCCCAAACACCTCTGACTGCATTGAGAAAAGGCCAGTGAAATTGGGTGTGCAGAATTTGCATAGCTGTGTCTTTTAAATATCCTTCATTCCTGCAAAGCATGAATCATGAATCAGTTAGTCTAGCACGTCCGCCAAACGGATGCGACACTCGAGAATGACGTGACCAGGTGGAGCAGAGACAAAACTGTCCTGTTCAGGGCTTCATGGGCAGGTCAGTTAATTAGTTCGTTTGTTAGTTAGTTCAGCTTTGGTTGAAAATGTATACCAGAAAAATCTATTTAAGTACAGTAACTAACTATTTGTTTCGTTACTTCCCATCTCTGGTAGACGCTGCTGGACAGATGCAGGTATTCACACACACGCTTTCTCTCTCTCTGTCTCTCATAACTGCTTTAGACTGCATTAATAACTGCATTATCTTGTATATCAGTGGCTCAAGCCTCTGTTGTTAGTTTTAAAATGACTATTTGGCATTCGCAATGGAAGGTTCGGGGTGAGGTGCGTGAGAAACTAGCTCAACAAACAGGACGGAAACATGACGAATGTCTTGAAATAAATCATCTATACGATGTCTTGAGTTGTGGTTGTCACTCCAGGTCTTTAAAATGATTAGAGAAATGATTCACTTCCGAAGTGGTAATGGCCATGACACTGGAGCCTATTAACCGAACGGATTTTTTCCTTTCTAAAACAAATTAAGAACTACATTTGATCTTTATTGACTGAACGCAAAGGCTTGCGATAGAAAACACTAACGGTTTATTTAACATTCAGTTAACATTGATCTTCTTGTTTGTTTGTGTGTTTGTTTTTTTACATTGTCCGTTGTCCGAATACACATTTAAAAGTTGTCAACTTGTGTCTGTGATACTCTTGGTGGTCCTGAATCATACCTGGAATTGAATCAGTAAAGAATCCTGCTGAAGACACACAATCAGATTGTTACTTTATTTGTTTTTGTTACATGAAGTGCTGGTATTTGTTAAGAAAAATGAAAATACTGTAAAGAATTTGCCATTCACATATGTGACGATGTCACAGACACACACATCTTTTTTAAACATATTCTAGTCTGTTTGCTTTTTGACTTTAAATACAAACTTTTTGGCTTTTACTTTTGTAGCTATTTTGATAGTCAGCTCCCGTAACTTGTAATAAACAATGCTCTGTCCAGAAATGATGCTGATCGACAGAACACGTTTATATTTAGATTACATTGCAATCACTCCAAAACAGATGATGGCAACTGTGCACTGCATGCTCATCTTGTAAGTTGTCGTGTTGTGGTTAATTGTTTCTAAGCATTTCAATACTTTGATTGGTTAACCTTGCTAGTTGAACAACCAAAAACACATTTTCATGATTGACAAGCTTTATTTATTTATTGAAGAATAGAAACATGGGTGACATTCACTTTCTGCTGCAGCTGTTGAATCTGATTCACTGAAACAGGAAGTAGAAGAGCAGAGAAGACAACAGCAGGAAGAAGGTTCCCTTATACACACCATCTGATCAACAGAATAAGGAAATTGCTGTTAATTAATGCTATTACTAATAGTATTTAAATTTGTATTGACTCTAAATCAATCAGTTCTGTTCAAAAAGGAGAGCACTTGACTTTTCACTGTTGTAATTTAATATTTAGCTTTTTATGAACAGTCTTTATATTATTGTAGTAGTCATTGAGGGGGGAAACATGCAAATGTAAATTAGCACATGATCATATAAAGCACAATACCTGCTGCATTGCAGAGATCAGTGTCACAGCAGTGGAGAGTTACTCTCCCTCCAATCCAGGACTGTTTGGTTGCAGGTTCACATGTACTTGCACAGTGTTTAATTGTGACAGTTATCTTAGCGGGACCTGCAAATAAGAGAAATATGATGAGATGAACATACTTGTACTGCATATTATTATTTTCAATAATGACTGTAGATTTCCACATCATACTGGACTTACCAATGGATTGTTCTCCCGTCATGCTTGCACATTTGGAAAGTCCATATCCACACGTCTCCACTTTGGCATCACAGGAACCCGTCAGATCAGGCACACATGTGTAACACTTGAGAGAGTGTCCTTAAACACACAAACAGACATTTAGTGACCTCTCTATGTATAGCAAATAATACATTATTAAATACTTGCTATTTTTTTGTACCTCCAGTGAGAAAAATGAGAAGAAGAACAACAAAGATGCGCAGATCCATCATGTGTCAGGAACAGGAACAGAATGAAAAAAAACAATGCTTTCGTTTCTTCTTATGTCTGTTCAGAAAGGGGCAGGTTAACTGAAGAAACTTTGTGAGGTCCTACAACATTTACTGTTACAAACCAAAGGAATTTGAAATTTTAGCAAATCTGGTCTCATTTGACACCAAAGCAAAATGGATTTGTGAAAAAATTCCACCATTCTGTTAATACCCACAATGTATTACATCATTTTATGTTACAAATTGACACCGCTCACGCATTATGGTTGATAGTGCTTTATTTAAAATAATACAGTGACATTAGAGCAGCAAAACACTTGGGATTTGGGAACCTTTTTACCAGTGTGATCTTTATTTCCTTATTTCAGAAAAGCAGTCATTATAAAACTGACAGTTATTCACTGTGAGGTTTATAATTTACGGATGATACACATAGACTAATGAAAAGTATACTTTGGGATTTTTGATCATCTGTTGTAAGATTAGTACTAAGTTTTAAAAAATGTACCACTCGATTGTCAAAATACTAATCAAGTAATTTACAAAAATGTAAGCGCCCCACCCTCCTGTAGATGCTGAAGCTGCAGCTGAAATTGGTCATTTGTTCACAGAATTAGTATCTTCCATACAGTGAATGAACTATATAGGGGACAGGGAACAATTCAGACAGCGTAAATATGCAATCATTCAGGGTGAATGAAGTCTTATTTCACTTACACTTGATTTGTGTAGGCTATAGTGCATATTTAAGGTTGCAATACAAAACATAATATTATATTTATTATTATTATTATTAATAATAATATGACAATATCTGTAAGTAATATTTGAATGGGAGGAGATATCCAGAAATGAAGGGGGAATAAGCAGAACCTGATTTTACCAAGTACAACATGTTCCTGGATCAACATCATTGTTGACCCTGGAACAACATTGTGATTAACCAATCAGATTTGAAAAAACAGTTTATAGTTTTTGTGAAATTTAGACTTACAATTAGTGTTTGGTGCTTGTCAATCAGTGTCATTCATCTATCATTTCCTCTGATTTTAGGGATTACTCATGGGTAGGGTTAGGTTTAGGTGTAGGGATAACATCCTACAATAACATCCTCAACGAACAATAAAGAGATTACTTTAGATAAAGTTTGATTAGCATGCATGTATAGTACCGGTCAAAATTTTGGACACATTATAGTTTGACATAAGTTTCTTATGCCCGTCAATCTATACATTTATTTATTTAATAAAAAACAGCAAAAAAAAGCATGTATTTAAAATAGAAATTGTATTTTGTAAACAATACAGTTCAAAAAGTAATTTTTTTTTAGAAATAAATACTTTTATTTATTAGGATGTGCTAAATTGAACAACATTTAGTTATAGTTAAGTATGGTAAAAATAGAAAACAATTATTTGAAAAAAAAAAAGTTAAATGAAAAAAATAATACTAATAATAAGTTTCACAATATTATATTTCTTTCTGTATTTCTGATCAAATAAATGCAGACTCATTATAAGTCATCATAAATAACTTCTTTCAATAACATTAAAAATTGTAATGTGTCCAAACTTTTGACCAGTACTACTATATAAGTTTGTGAATAATATATTAACTTGTGAATAACATTAAGAATACTTAGCTTAAGACTAAGATGATTAGAGTCACTTTATGGATGGTGTGACATGATGACTTTCATCCATCTTCATATCAGATCACTTATTGTCACAATCATCATCATCATCATCATCATCATCATGCTGTCTCTGAACTTTTGAGGCTTTTGAGTTTGCAGTGATAAACTAGTTTCGCCACCTGGTGGTCATTTACATGAAAAATTATGTTTCTTAGTTCATTTCTATTTTATTATCCAATTTTATTTTATTTTATTCTCACCACTGCAATTTGTGTTTTTTTATGATAATATAAAAGTTCTACATGCAAATATTTGTGCTGTAAATGTGTATTGTTTTGCTCTTTGTAAATATTTTACATCAGATTTTTAGTTTGGTGTTAAATGTATTTAATTTGATTACAATCTCTAAATAAACAAGATCAATAACAGTTTCAGCACAGCAGATGTGTTGATTTTGGATGTTCTTGCCTCTGTCTTGCTCATGAAGAAACTTGACTGGAGTCTGCTCTAGTGGTAATTCCAATGAAGGATAGAAGTGTCAACTGCATATAAAGTTCTTCAACAAGATAATATTTTACACATATTCTTCTGGACTGTACCCTGTGTTTCTATTTATGTTTTACTATAGTATAAAATACTATATACTATAAATGCTATAGTTATACTATATATTTTAAGCGATACTTCTATTTAATACTATAGTTATATTTTTATATAATAGTTTATACCAGAGGTCCCCAAACACTGGGTCGCGACCCACTACCGGGCCGTGGAAGAATTTCTACCAGGTCGTGAGAACCTCCTGGGGAAATTTTGCATAGATATGATGCTCTGTTATTTATTGTGCGTAAATGATTGTTCTAATTATTCTGTGCTTTCGTTGTATGCGATTGATATGGAGTAGCAATTTGATGATTTCATGTTAAACTAGATAAAAAAGTTCTTAAAGACAAACTTTAGGTTGGCTTGAGAAAGTTTGAAAAGTTTAAAAAGTTTTAAGTTTGGATGGTTTTCAGTCTGAAATAGTTTGAAGTTTAAAGTAGTTTTAAAAGGTTAAAGTTTGAATGCAGTCTGTCAGATAGATAGATACATAGATAATTAACATGTTAGTATGATTCTAAAATTATCAACATTAACATTAGCAAGTTACTAGCATGTTGTTAGCATGTTTTTAACATGATTAGCAAGTAGTTAGCATGTTGCTAGTCTGTTTATAGCATGATTAGCAAGTTGTTAGCATGTTTTAGCATAATTAGCAAATTGTTAACACGTGGCTAGCATGTTTCTAGCATGATTTGCAAGTTGTTAGAATGTTGCTAGCATGTTTTAGCATGATTAGCAGGTTGTTAGTATGTTTCTAGCATGATTACCAAGTTATTAACATTTTGCTAACATGTTTCTAGCGTGATTAGAATGTTACTAGAATGTTGTTAGCATGATTAGTTACCAAGATGTTGCTACATTATTAAGAAGTTAGCTACCATGTTGCTACATGTTTCTAAGATGATTGCTAGTTATTAGCACGTTGCTAAGATGATTAAGAATTACTAAGATGTTTCTAACATGATTAAGATGTTGTTAAGATGATTGCTAGTTACTAAGATGTTGTTCTATCATGATTAGCAAATTACTAAGATGTTTCTAACATGATTAAGATAAGTTTGTTAGCATGATTAAGAAGTTACCAAGATGTTGTTAAGACGCTTTTAACATGATTACTAGTAAGCCAAGATGTTGCTAGTCTGTTTCTGCAAGATAAGCCAAGATGCTACTAGCATGTTGCCAAGATGATTACCAAGTTATTAACATTTTGCTAACATGTTTCTAGCTGATTAAGATGTTACTAGCATGTTGTTAGCATGATTAAGTTACAAGATTATTAGCAAGTTGCTAGCATGTTTCTAACATGATTGGCATGTTGTTAGCATGATTAGCAAGTTACTAGCATGTTACTAGCATTATTCTATCATGATAAGCATGTTACTGGCCTGTTGTTAGCAAAATTCCAGCATGATTAGCAAGTTACTAGCATGTTTAGCATGTTGCTAGCATGTTTCTAGCATGATTAGTAAAACAGATAGAATGAGATGGCTCATTTGAGTTGAGAATCCAGGTCATAATTAATTAGAATATAAATGATGTCTTATCTGCTCTTTAGTAAAGACAATAAACCCTTCCAACATATTAGATTCATTTTCTTTTCCAATTCCATACAAAGACTGAAAGTGTTGGACAGTCTATAATGTGACATGCAGCAGAGCACTGCTCTCTAAACCAAACTCTCTGGTCAGCAGCTCTAAAGATACAAGACCAAATTGTAAGCAGAGAAATGTTAAGTTTAATATGACCTCCTTTTAAATTTTTACTAATGTCTGTGTTTGTTGCTGATCTACAGCATCAGTCCATGTACTGGATTTAATGTGTAAAGAATAACAGATGTGTATTTTATTCCCAGTCTCTGCTGATCCACACACACCTGTGAAGAGCTGCTCTCATGAACCACAGAAGATGTATCACAAATATGATGTTGGATTATGAATAAATTAAATGAAATCCATGTTTCAGTAATATTGAACAGCATGTGACTTTACTGATTTTTTTTCTTTTAAACCACAGAACATTAAAGTCTCTTCTAAATTCCCCAGTTCCTGACAGCATTTCAAATGATAAAATCAAGGACTCTTCTTTATATTTTTTGTAACACATACTGTGCTTACTTACTTGAAGTTTTAACTGTATTCTTCTATTTAAATATGACTTTTACCGTAAATGTGAGATTTACTGTAACAGCACTGGACTGAAAACTGAGGTTGCATCCATCACACGCTTTTTTTTTTTTTTCACATATCACATATTTACTTGCTTACTTACTGATGGCATTCAGATATTCCAAGATAATATGCAAATAGAACCTAAACATTTTTAGTATAAGAAAATGTTAAGTTAGTTTGATTTCCCATGGCTCTTTGAAACAGGAACCTCTGTCAGACTTAAAAGGTTCCGGATGCTTAAATAACATAAAATACCTAATAAATTCCATGCAGTCAAGCACTTGAGAACAGTTACTTTATTTCAGCTGTGTTATCAATTAGATCTCTTATTTCTTTTCTGAACTAAAGGCCTTTGAGTTCGCAATTGTGCCATCTAGTGGATAAAGATGATGACGACTGCTTTAATGAATTACAGAAAATATAAAACACAAATACTGATACTTAATTTTTTAAAAATGTATTCAGTTTTATTTAATGGACGTGATATTCTGATATAAATCTTTTTTAATTATATTTTAAGTGACATTCTGATGTCTATTTAATGCAAGTAATGTGTTTTCTAATAATGTATTGATAAAATACATTTATCACATCCAAAATAAAAGTTTTTGTTTACATAATATATGTATATTTATTATGTATATATAAATACACCCACATACCTATATATTTTGAAAATAATTATTTGCATGTGTATTTATATTCATATAATTTATATTATGTATGAATATTTTAATATATAAACATATTTTTCTTAAATATATACCTGCATGTGTGTGTATAAATATACACAGTACACATGCATATATATTATGTAAACAAAAACTTTTATTTTGGATGCGATTAATCGCGATTAATCGTTTGACAGCACTAATTATAATAAAAACACGCAATTATATTAGTGATTTAATTGATGAAGTGTATGTAAATACACATTAAATGTACAGTAGGTGGCGGTATTGCACTAATAAAGGCGAGTGGGCGGTGCTTCTGTTGATGTGGGCGAGGCTTGTGACTCTGGCCCCTCCCATCACCGCAGCGCTGCGCGTGTCCGCTGAAGTTTGTCCCTCCGCTGCTTCCGTTCCCGCTGAGAGCAGCAGCAGCAGAAGCAGTAAAGATGGAGAGAGACTCTACGGTCCGCAGAATCAGAGCCCAACAGAACCAGCAGCAGCAGCAGCAGCAGCAGCAGCAGAAGATCCAGCCCGACTGTCGCGACGAGGCGGCCGCGCTCAACGGGCTCCGGAGACGCAAACACAAGCCGGAAGTCCGCGCTGGGCTGCTGGGCGAGAGTTCCGCTGTGCTGCTGCTGCTCGGGTTCGTGTGTTTGCTGTGGCTGCTGGTTCTGATCTCACTGCAGCAGCTCGTCATCAGCAGCCCGGGACACTTCAACGCGCTCCGGGCCAGGTACGCTTTACTATGGTACAGACGGGAATACCAGGGTACTTTGCTGTTTACATGCTGTTCATAGTCCATTATATTTACTTGACACTTCAAGAACACCTTTAATGAATACTATGGTAATACCATGGTAAATCCGCATAATGCCATGGTAAAAAGTGCTGTAGTTGATTGTTTATGCTGTAATAAAGTCTATAATAAACTTCAATAGACTAATTAACAATACAAATGGTAACATTTAAAGGTCTTTATCTGTATTTGTTATGTTTTAAAAAATAACTTTGTAATATTTAGAAACAAATTACTCATTTGTTTATTGTAGTTACTACTGTTGTTATTACTATAGTTACTGATGCTACTATTGTTTTTTGATGTAGGTTGTGGCTGATACAATTTATCACAGTGTTACTATGACAACAGTAACTAGTAACTAAATTATTGGATTAACTATGGCTTTATGACTTCTGAGAACTTTTTATCAGCTGGCTCTGATTATGCAGGAAAACATTCAAATATTGAGGAGATAGTAAGAGGTTAATTTCACTATAACTAGTATTATTTTTCATGTCATACAGCAAACAAAGACAATCAAATGAAAAGGAAATGAAGGTTGAAGATCTGTTAAGTAAGTTGCAAAAAATTAACATTGTTTATTGTTTTAAGCATGGATTAAAAATGGTAGTTTGCATATAACAAGACAAAAAACGTTAAAAGTGACTTATTATTACTAATGTGTTTCTTTTCCAAACAATGGTAAAAAAAATAAGCATTTTTGTGTTAAGTTTTCAACTTAATAATATGAGGATTAAAACATCAAAAATATTTGTTTAAAGGAACATAGTGAAAGATATTGTAATGTTTAAAAAAAGAAAAATAAATCTAAAAATATTAATAAATATTTTCACAAATAAAAATTATATTAATTGTTATAAAATATGTAATATCAATATATATAAAATAGATATTCATCAAATAAATAAATTATAAATATATAAATAAATGTAATATTATATAAATATTAAAATAAAAATATTAAATTGGTGATAAGGATATTTTCACTTTTTATTACTGCAAAAATCTCTGCTAATTATGTGTGTGTCAATTCATTCATGCCTTTAGAATTATATAGAACAGAATGATCTTTTTTTGTCATTATGCACAGGTACAATGAAACTCTGTTTGGCTTCTTCACTGTGGTTAACTTATTAAGAACAAAACTCATAACCTATGGATGAATAAATAAATAACATAAAATAAGTCAAAATGGTACAGAAGCCATAGCAGCACATTTGCCCTAATAAAGGTTATGTTATGATGATGTTTGTGTGTATCAGGAAGCATTTGGAGCAGATCACCAGCGTTGGGCCGCGGACCGTCGGAAGTCCAGAGAATGAGATCACAACGGTGAACTACCTGCTGGATCAGATCGAGCAGATCCGCACTGAAAGCAAGACCGGTCCTCACTCCATCACTGTGGACGTCCAGCGGCCCACCGGATCCTTCAGTATTGACTTTCTGGGCGGATTCACCAGCTATTATGATCGCGTGACCAACATCGCAGTCAAATTAGAGCCGAAGACAAAGGCGCAGCACTTCATGCTCGCAAACTGTCACTTTGATTCAGTGGCAAACAGCCCGGGTACGTATTTACAACATTAAATCAAAGCTTCACAAATCAACTTAATTAAGCTTTCAGTGCTGGTGAGACTTAATGGAGTTCTCAGTTACATCTCATTTAAGGTTCATGTCTTAAGTATCAACATGCTAAAGTTTTTTCAGTAAAATCTAGTGAAAGGTAACACACGATAAGTTGCTCTTTCATAATTTATGAGACTTAAATGAGACATAATTGAGAATCACATTCAATTTTTACCTTTGTCTCAAATTTTTCTCCTAAAAACACTGCGCTGAGTCAACTCGATAAAATATTATTGCTCAGAAGTGGCTCTTTCATAATTTATGAGACTTAAAACTGTTACCTTTGTCTCAGATATTTCTTCTAAAAACCTGGATTGACTAAACAATGAAGGTTCATTAATGAAAAGAGTTAATTCACTAAAATGTTTTTGCTCAAAGTTGATATTTTTAAAATGTAGGAGTCATAAATGAGACTTAAACCACATTATTTAACTTCGTCTCAGATGTTACCTCTACAAAAACTTTACTGAAAGTCATGAAGCTTCATTAAGGCAAAGAGTTATTTCAATAAAATGTTCAGAAATTGCTCTTTTATAACCTATGAGACGTAAATGAGACATAATTGAGAATCACGTTAAGTATTTACATTTGTTTCAGATATTTCTCATAAAAACCAGCAATGAAAGTCAGTGTGATAAAAGCAAAGATTTAACTAAATAACATGTTATTGCTCAAAAATTGCTCTTTTGTAACTTACAAGTCTCTAAATGAGACTTAAATGAGAACCGCAAAGCATTTTGGTCTCAGATGTTTCTCCTAAAACACCTGCACTGAAAATCATGAAGCTTCATGAAGTTAAAAAAAAGTAACTTTAATTCAATAAAATGTTTTCTCAGAAACCTATGAGATGTAAATGAGACATAATTGAGAATCACATTAAGTATTTACCGTTGTCTGAGATATTTTTATAAAAATTCTGAAAATTTTTGTCATGAAAGCAGAAACTTTTACTGCTCAGAAGTTGCTCTTTCGTAACTTATGAGTCTTAAATGAGACTTAAATGAGAACCACAAAGAATTTACCTTTGTCTCGGACGTTTCTCCTAAAAAACTTGAAATGAAGATCATAAAGCTTCATGAAGTCAAAGAGCAACTTTAATTCAATAAAATGTTATCACTCAGAAGTTGCTCTTTTATAACCCGTGAGACGTAAATGAGACATAATTGAGAAACAAATGAAGTATTTACCTGTCTCAGATATTTTTAATTAAAAAACCTGCACTTAAAATCAGCGTCATGAAGGTAACTCAATAAAATGTTACGGCTCAGAAGTTTCTCTTTCATAACTTGTAAGTCTTAAATGAGACTTAAACGAGAACCAAGAAGTATTTACCTTTGTCTTAGATCTGTCTCCTAAAAAAAACTGAAAATCGTAAAACGTCATGAAGTCAGAGAGTTGACTCAGTAAAATATTATTTCTTGTAGGTTGTTTTTATAACCTATGAGACTTAAATGGACATAACTGAGAATCACGTTAAGTATTTAACTTTGTTACATCTAAAAAATCTGCACTGAAAATCAACGTCATGTAAGCAAAAAGATAACTAAATCAAATGTTACTGCTCAAAAGTTACTCTTTCATAACTTATGAGTCTTAAATGAGACTTAAACAAGAGCCACAAAGTATTAAACTTTTTCTCTGATGTTTCTCCTAGAAACCTGCACTGAAAATTGTAAAATGTCATGAAGTCAAAGAGTTGACTCAGTAAAATATTATTTCTTGGAGGTTTGTTTTTACAACCTATGAGACTTAAATGAGACATAATTGAGAATCAGATAAAGTATTTAACTTTGTTACATCTAAAAAATCTGCACTGAAAATCAACGTCATGTAAGCAAAAAGATAACGTATGAGTCTTAAATGAGACTTAAAGAAGAACCACAAAGTATTTAACGTTGTCTCAGATGTTTCTCCTAAAAAACCTGGAATGAAAAACATGAAGCTTTATGAACTCAAAGAGTAAACTGTTATTGCTCAGAAGCTGCTCTTATGAGACTTAAACGAGACGTAATTGAGAACCACATTTACCTTTGTCTCAAAGGTCAATATTTGTCCAGAAAAAGCTACAAATTTAATGTGGAGCAGCTCAGATCATTTGATGAGAGATGCTTGAGTTCATAATGAGAAAATCTGACTTTTGGTATCTGAGCACAGTTTGAAATATTGTTGAGATCTCACATCTGAGACGCAGGAGATTTTCTGTTTAATCCCGTCTAGGAGGAATAACTGAGATATTAGTGAGATCTTGTGTGACTGGGAGTCTAGAAAAATCTGTTCTTTGACATTGAGAAATGATGTTTGCTAATACTTTCAGACATGATGTCATGAACTCTGAACGCTGCTGTTGAAATCCATATTTCTTCATCAGTGTCATTTGTCTGTGTTTATTGTGTTTGCTGTTGTTTGGAGTGACAGTGATCAGATCGAGCAGTTTAAGGTTTTGTTGTGTTTGGTGTCGGTGTTCTTTGACTCGTGTCTCATGTCTTTCTCATTTTTCACTGTGTTTGTCTGATGTTAGTTGTATATGGACAGCAATCTTACATTATTTGCTTTGTTTAGTCACTATTACTAAAGCAACAGTAGTCACCTTTGTCCTGAAATGCGGATCCTTAGAAAACGAGGAAGTGAAACTCAACAGGAATAGATATGTGTGTGTTTGTGCATTTGCATGCTGACCTGGCCTGGGATCAGTTTTTCTTGAACTTCATTGCTGCTCAGTCAAATTCCCACCACAAACTGACCACAGGACGACAAACCTCAGTGACTGATTTGAGTTGTAGAGGGAAAATAAGTAAATCCTCACATGCTGACTGTAATGATTCCCATGAGAGTCTCAGTTTGGTCAGAAGATCTGCTGATGATGATGGAAAAGTTGCATCGGTGTCTAATAGTCTGCAGTAAGCGCAGTCAGTTTTGCGTCTAACGGCAGCATTGTAGTTTTGTCATGCTTGGACTGATTTTATTGGCCGATTGTGATTTGGGATTGAGTTAGGATGATGTTTGATTGATGCAAAAAATTGTTCCAGGATTAAATTATATTTTACAGACACAGATGCATTATGCATCATGCATTGTATTAGCTATTCAGCTATAGTAGTGGTTTTATATATTTATACTTTTATTTATCAAACATTCTTTGAATTGTGTCTATAGGTTTGTGTGCACGCTGAACACTAATGTGTGATTAATAACGTGTGTTTTAGGAGCCAGTGATGACGCCGTCAGCTGCTCCGTGATGTTGGAGGTTTTACATTCTCTGGCGAATCTCTCCACACCGCTCAAACACGGCGTCATCTTCCTGTTTAACGGAGCCGAGGAGAACATCCTTCAGGTGAGAGGTCACGGCACAGCTGACCTTTGACTGACCTCGGAGAAGGTCAGAGTGTCATTCTCACTCTGGGTTTGCAGCAGTATTAATTCAGCACAGTGTTTTTTAACTATTGTTGAGATATTATAGTTTTTAACATTTTTAATTAATTTAAATGTTTTTTGTGTTTTATTTTAATTTTAGTTACTTTTTTGTTTTTTTGTCATTAAAAAAGTCAAAAGTTTTTGATTTAAAAATTTTTTAAAAACATTTTTTCATTTATTTGATTCAAAGTACAGCAAAAACAGTACAATTTTGAAATATTTTTACTATTTAAAATAACTGTTTTCTATATTTTAAAATTTAATTTATTTCTGTGATCAAAGCTGAATTTTTAGCATCATTACTCCCAGTCTTCAGTGTCACATGATCCTTTAGGAATCATTCTAATA
The DNA here is from genome assembly GCA_012976165.1 of Labeo catla. Classification (NCBI taxonomy): domain Eukaryota; kingdom Metazoa; phylum Chordata; class Actinopteri; order Cypriniformes; family Cyprinidae; genus Labeo; species Labeo catla. The sequence continues at coordinate 74,469 of VONZ01001761.1, read as the reverse complement.
TGCTGATTTGCTGCTCAAAAAACATTTATTATTATTATTTTGTTGAGAACAACTGAGTAAATATTTTTTCAGGTTTTTTTGATAAATATTAAGTTCAGAAGAAGAGCATTTATCTAAAAATAAAATTATTTTGTAACTTTATAAATGTCTTTATTATCATTTTTAATCCATTTAAAGCATCCTAGCTAAATAAAATTATTAATTTCTATAATTTCTTTCCCAAAAAAGAGATGTTGCAAAAGCTTTTTATTTCAGATAAATGCTGATCTTTGGATCTTTCTGTTCATCAAAGAATCCTGAAAAAATTGTACTTAGCTATTGTCAATAATGATAATAATTATAAATGTTTGTTGAGCAGCAAATCAGCATATTAGAATGATTTCTGAAGGATCGTGTGACACTGAAGACTGGAGTAATGATGCTGAAAATTCAGATTTGATCACAGAAATAAATTACATTTTAAAACATTTTTTAAATAGAAAACAGTTATTTTAAACAGTAAAAATATTTCATAATTTTACTGTTTTCAGTGTACTTTGGATCAAATAAATGCAGGCTTGGTGAACAAAAGATACTTATTTAAAAAAAAAACATTAAAAATTCCTATTTAGTTTTGATTAATTTTTAGTTTAGTTTTAGTTTCACTTATTTTAGACGATTTTAAACAAGATGTAAAGGTTGAGTTTGATCACTGATGTCTTCTGTCACTTTCTCTCAGGCCAGTCACGGCTTCATTACCCAGCATCCCTGGGCTCAGCAGGTGCGTGCATTTGTGAACCTGGAGGCGGCAGGAGTGGGCGGGAAAGAGGTGGTGTTTCAGACAGGTAAACACTCACTACACCTGTGTCTATCAGAGCTCAACACCTGCAGGCTGTTGCTAGGCAGAACTAGTCCCAGATTTAAAGGGCCAGTTCACAGACTCCTGCCTTCATTCACTCACCTTCACTATAAACCAGCGGGTCTCAACCACTTCTCAAATCATTTTAAGCCACCTTTAAGCCTCAAAATGACACTTGATTTGGAAAAAAAAGCATTAAAATCAACTAAAATAACTAAAAATGATCATAACATTTTTCCCAGTCATCTAAATGGCAAAGAGTGTCCCAATTTAACCAAATTCACCCCTGTTTATGTTTTAATTCATACCTTCAGATACTTTTTTTGCTCTTTGAATAACCACTGTTTTGGAAAACCTGGATATCTGAGGAATCCTTATTTTAAAAGTTTCAAGATTTGGAAGAGTCATGAAATTAATTTTTATGAAATGAAATTAATAAAATAAATAAAAATAAATAAAATAAAAATAAAATTCTAAAACCCGTTTTTAAAATATTTTTTTATACACTGCCGCTCAAAAGTTTGGGATCAGTAAGACTTGTAATGTTTTTAAAGAAGTTTTTTGTGCTCATCAAGGCTGCATTTATTTGATCAAAAATACAGAAAAAACGTAATATTGCAAAATGTTATTTCAATATAAAATAATGTTTTTTATTTTAATATACCAGATGTGTTTGTTTTGATCTGAGCATGACAAAAGCAGATGTTAACATAATGGAACAGAGCAGCGTATATTTAAAAATATACTTTGACATTTTTTATTTATTTTATTTATTTATTTATTTGTTTATTTATTTATTTATATTTATTTTAACACAGAATCATAGCATTATTTAAATAAAATAGAACATTTGTTTATTTGTTTATTTATTTCCAAATTATAGCATTAATTAAAAAATATATTTAACATTTTTTTTTAATTTAAATAAATGAAAAATTTAATTTCTATTTAAATAAAATAAAACATTTATTTATTTATTTATTTATTTATTTTTATTTTAAAGCCACATCATAGCAATATTTAAATAAAGCATTTCGGCCGATACGTTTCGGTGCATCCCTAGTCTAAATGTGAGTTTGAATAAATTGATTGTGTCTGTCTATGTGTCAGGTCCGGAGAACCCGTGGTTGGTTCAGGCGTACGTCCGCGCCGCCATCCATCCGTTCGCGTCAGTGGTCGGTCAGGAGGTTTTCCAGAGCGGCGTCATTCCCTCAGACACCGACTTCCGCATCTACAGAGACTTCGGGAATATTCCTGGTATGAGATACATATTTGATCCAACCAAATCCGCTCAGATTCATCTGCACTGATGCTTTTATTGAGTCCAGTTACACTGATATGATTTACTGTCATTTAGTGATATTAACACTGAATATTAATTGTCTTTTAATTCATTCATGTCCGTGCGTGAAGTGTTTGTCCTCTCGGTCTTGTTCTGCAGGGATTGATCTGGCGTTTATTGAGAACGGTTTCATCTATCACACTAAATATGACACGCCGGAGCGAATCCACACCGACTCCATCCAGAGAGCAGGTGAGACGCTTACAGATTCCTGAAATACATCGAATAACGTCGTATAACAAGCTAAGATGCTGCTCTGTTAGAGACGCTGGAGATGCTGAGCTGGAGAAAATCACACACGTCCGTCTCTGTCTGCCTGTGTGTGTGTGTGTGTGTGTGTGTGTTATTGCTCAGATCAGCAGTCTCACACTCCTGTGAGTTTGAGCAGATCAGAAGCAGCATTTAGATCCAAACCCAGATGGATAGTGTGTTTAAGAGGCTCTTTGTGAACACAAATTAAGAAAAAAAAACCCTCTAAATTCTAAAACTAGGTGAATACTTGGAAAATAACATCCGTTTTTGCTGCCTAAGATCATCTTTGATAGATAATATAAACACTTTCATAACATCTTAAACTTTATTTCTGTGCTGCTGAATTCAGTTAAACTGAATCACTAAACAGAATGCGTCTAAAATACCAAGGTTCAGTAAATAATTACATATTATTATTATTATTATCATTAATATCGCTATTATTCATTAATTATCTATTATCATTGTATATTTGTAATAATAAATTATAGTATTAAATTAATAATATTTTTTTAATTTATATTATTAAATTATTAATAATTAATTACTAATAAAAAATAATAATACATGTAATTACTGCTAATGTCAATATAAATATAAACTAATATAAATGTATTATATTAATGTAATATAATATTTTTAAATCAAAGTATTATTATTATTATTAATAATAATAAATAAGTATTATTACTGTTTAGTTTTGATATGGTTATAAATAATAATAATTATTATTATTTATTGTACTGCAATTATCATTAATGATAATACATTTAATTACTGCTAATAAAATATAGTAATAATAAAACAATAATAAATATTAATATTATTACTTAATCATATATATTTTATTATATTAACATTTCAATTCTTTCTAAATGTTGTATAATATATGTATTATATAAATATTATAATTTAATACAAATATATTATATTATTATAATTTATAATATTTTATTATTATTATTATTAATATCATTATGATTTATTATACTGCAGTTATTATAGATAATACATGTAACTATATTAAAATATAGTTAATAATAATAATAATAATTATTATTATTATTATTATTATTATTATTTAATCATATATATTTTATTATATTACAATTTCTGTTGTTATAAATGTATAATATTATTTGTATTAATTATTATAATACAATATAATGCAATATAATAATATACATATTATATTATTATATTTTTTTTATATTTTATTATAATTTAAACTATTATTATTATTATTATTATTATTATTATTACCATTGTTATTATTATCATCAATAATAATAATAATAATAATAATAATTAAGTAAATAAATAAATGTTACAAATATTTTTTTTTTATCAAAATGAATGCATTAGCCTAGCCATAGGCAGTTTATGATCAATAAGCAACCAGAACTTGTTGCATTAATCCAATCATAATTTATGATATAATATGGATTGTGTTTGATAGTTGAGCTGTAATGCGTGTCGTCAGTGTTGGTTGTGCTGTCGACTGCATGAATGGTTCAGTATGTGAGTGTTTGTTGATATCCTGAGGGAATCGGAGCAAATGTTCGATTTAACAGACTGTGAAAGTTTAAAGTTTAAACCTCTGCTGTAGAACAATAACAGCACCTCAGCCTCAGGCATCAGGACGGATGCACATTCTTTTTATTTATATGCAGTCATAACAAGACTTAAAATTCAATAAATGAACAGTATTTATCCTACTATAAATATAAAAAACACAGCAGTCCTGTGTTCATTCTGTGTGTCATTTTTGTGCAGGTGACAACATCCTGTCTGTGCTCAAACACCTGCTGATGTCAGACGAGCTGGCCGACTCGTCAGCGTATCGTCACGGTAACATGGTGTTCTTTGATCTGCTGGGCGTTACCGTGGTAGCGTATCCCGCACGCGTCGGCACCATCATCAACTACATGGCCGCCGTCGCCACGGTGATTTACCTGGGCAAGAAGTGCATGTTAACTAGTAATGCGGGTACGTGCTGGTTAACGTCATCTCACACTATCTATATTTATATAATTATCACTGAATGATTTTATTCAGAAATTTCAGTATTTTTTAAATGATTTCTAGATTTCTTATCAAATATTAAACTAAAAGAACTAAATTGTTTGATTGCTATGTATTTAATTAAATTTTTTTTGAAGGAAAAATATTTTATATACAAAGTTTTGTATGTCATTATCTTTATTTATTGAATTATTGAATTTATTATTATTGATTTTATTGGATCTTATTATGATTTTACTGTTATTAGATTTATATAATTATATAATTATATAATTACATTATTATTATAAGTATTTTTTAATATGTCAGTAGCAAAGGCTATTTTTGGCAGACTCATAGCAGAAGTAAAGTAATAAATACATTTATTTAAGTACATAAAAGCATATTTTAACACAAAGTAATAGCATTATTTAAATAAAATACATTGTTTATTTATTTCTAAGTTATAGCATTAATTTAAATATATATTTTCAGATATTTACTTGTTTATTTTAATGCCACATCATTGCACTATTTAAATAAAATGAATGTATTTATATATTTTTTTCCAAATTATGGCATTGTTTTAAAAATATATTTTAAAAATATTTATTTTATCACAAATTCATAGCACTATTTAAATAAAATAAAACTTTTATTTATTTATTTCCAAATTATAGCATTCATTTAAAAATGTATTTAAAAACAATTGATTTATTTATATTAGTACAAAATCATAGCATTAAGTGAAATAAAACATTTCTTTATTTATTCATTTCCAAATTATAGCATTCCTTTAAAAATATATATATATAAAAATGTATTTATTTAAACACAAAATCATACCATTTATTTAAATAAAATAAAGCATTTGTTTGTTTGTTTGTTTGTTTATTTATTTATTTTTAATGCCACATCATAGCAATATTTAAATAAAATTCTTGTATTTGTTTATTTTAATATAGATTATAGCATTGTTTTAAAAATATATTTTAAAAATATTTATTTTAAATTGTATTTTTTTTAATAAAATAATTTATTTAGTGTTTTTTAATGCCACATCTTACCATTATTTAAATAAAATACATGCATTTATTTTATTCCAAATATTTATTCTAATATTTATTTAATTTATTTAAATAATAAATTAGCGTTCTTTGATCTGCTGGGCGTTACCGTGGTAGTGTATCCCGCACGCGTCGGCACCATCATCAACTACATGGCCGCCGTCGCCACGGTGATTTACCTGGGCAAGAAGTGCATGTTAACTAGTAATGCGGGTACGTGCTGGTTAACGTCATCTCACACTATCTATATTTATATAATTATCACTGAATGATTTTATTCAGAAATTTCAGTATTTTTTAAATGATTTCTAGATTTCTTATCAAATATTAAACTAAAAGAACTAAATTGTATGATTGCTATGTATTTAATTAAATTTTTTTTGAAGGAAAAATATTTTATATACAAAGTTTTGTATGTCATTATCTTTATTTATTGAATTATTGAATTTATTATTATTGATTTTATTGGATCTTATTATGATTTTACTGTTATTAGATTTATATAATTATATAATTATATAATTACATTATTATTATAAGTATTTTTTAATATGTCAGTAGCAAAGGCTATTTTTGGCAGACTCATAGCAGAAGTAAAGTAATAAATACATTTATTTAAGTACATAAAAGCATATTTTAACACAAAGTAATAGCATTATTTAAATAAAATACATTGTTTATTTATTTCTAAGTTATAGCATTAATTTAAATATATATTTTCAGATATTTACTTGTTTATTTTAATGCCACATCATTGCACTATTTAAATAAAATGAATGTATTTATATATTTTTTTCCAAATTATGGCATTGTTTTAAAAATATATTTTAAAAATATTTATTTTATCACAAATTCATAGCACTATTTAAATAAAATAAAACTTTTATTTATTTATTTCCAAATTATAGCATTCATTTAAAAATGTATTTAAAAACAATTGATTTATTTATATTAGTACAAAATCATAGCATTAAGTGAAATAAAACATTTCTTTATTTATTCATTTCCAAATTATAGCATTCCTTTAAAAATATATATATATAAAAATGTATTTATTTAAACACAAAATCATACCATTTATTTAAATAAAATAAAGCATTTGTTTGTTTGTTTGTTTGTTTATTTATTTATTTTTAATGCCACATCATAGCAATATTTAAATAAAATTCTTGTATTTGTTTATTTTAATATAGATTATAGCATTGTTTTAAAAATATATTTTAAAAATATTTATTTTAAATTGTATTTTTTTTAATAAAATAATTTATTTAGTGTTTTTTAATGCCACATCTTACCATTATTTAAATAAAATACATGCATTTATTTTATTCCAAATATTTATTCTAATATTTATTTAATTTATTTAAATGCCACATCATAACACTATTTAAATAAAATTAATTCATTAATTAATTTGTTTATTTTAACACAAAATCTTTATTCATTATTTTAAAAAAAATGTATTTATTTTATTCCAAATCAGTGGGTTTATATGTAAATAAATGTGTTTTTTATGCCAAACTGTATGATTTTTAAAATGCAAAAAATGTATATTTTAATTTATTCCATATGGAATTTTAAAATGTATTAAAATAAATGTTTAATAAACCATATTATCACTAATAACTGGTATGTGTTCTAATATTATGAATCAGTTTAATTATTAACAGCGTCATTTCTTTGTAAAGTATAGATGCGTGTGTGACGTGTGTGGTCGTGTGTGCAGGCGGGCGGTACGTGCGTGATCTGGCGTGTGCGGCGTGTGTGGCCGTGTTGAGCTGGTTCGTGACTCTGCTGACGGTTCTGATCGCGGCTCTGCTGGTGACTCTGGCGGGACGCTCCATGTTCTGGTACAGTCACTTCTACGCCGCCGTCTGTCTGTACGGATCCGCCGCCGTCGGCAAGATCCTGCTCATCCACACGCTGGCCAAGAACCTGTACTACGGGGTGAGTCATGGGACAAAATACACCACACATTCACTCGCCCGACATCACAAACACAGAAACACGATGTGATAGTTCCTTCTCTGTGTCACTGTAGTTGGGAACTGATGTAAACCTGAGCAAACTCTAATATTCACGTAAATTTATGTATTCATAAAATACATTTCTAATTATGTTATGCTGACTACTATTATGTTCATTGTCTAAATAAATAATACATAAATTAAATAATTTTAATTTCAAATAAAAAAGTTATATTTATTTATTTATTTTAACCCCACATCAATACTGTTATTTGAATAATTAATAATAATAATTAATAATTAATAAATTATTATTTATTATAAATTGGATAATTAAATTAACTAATTAATTGATGTAATATAATATTTAATTCATAAAATACATTTTTAATAAATCAAAGGTAACTGATATGCTGGCTAATATTTTTAAATCTGTTCAATTATTCACTATATTATATATATATATATATATATACTTAATTATTTGTAAAAAAAAATGTAAAAAACTACATACATATTTAATACTATATATTATTTAAATAATACATATTTAATCATTATTAAAAAATCAATACATTATTGTTTTAGTATCAAATTATAGTATTTAATAAATATATTTATTATTTAAGCATAGCATAAAATAATTAAAATGAAAGCATTTATGTATTTATTTATTTATTATTTATTTAATGCCACATCATAGCATTGTTTAAATGAAATATTTTTTTTTATTAATTTTTGTTCAAAAATAAAGCATTATTTTATAATTATTATATTATTTTTATAATTATTTATTTATTTTAACACAAAAACCTCGGTAAAACCATTTAATTACTTATCTATTTATTTACTTATTTATTTACGTTATTTAAATAATTATAATAATAATACTTAATAATTAATTAATTATTATAAACTAGATATTTGAATAAACTAATTAATTGATTAATTCAGTATTAAATTCATAAAGTTCAGATAACTGATATACTGGCTAATATTTTAAATCTGTTTATTTAAATTAAAAAAAAAATCCAAATTCTATCATTATTTAAATAAAAAATATTTTAAAATCAAAATGTGTGAAAAAAAAACAAAAAAAAAAAACATAAATGCAGCAGAACCTGCCTGTTTCTTTATTAAGCCAATCAGAACAAAACATTTATGCAGTTTATCAATGTTTCAGCCAATCAACAGCCAGGTGTCACAAAATGCTCTCAGACAAGAAGAAGATTCAATTGCAGGTTTTATTGAGGAGGCCAAAAACAGTAATCCACATTGGGGCAAAAGCAGAAAACATGCAAAAAGTAATTCACAAAAAAGAACCTGCAAAACAGAGAACAGAACACAAACCAGAAACAAAAGACAGAGAACAAAGTATATATATCAGGATGAGCTAAGAAGGTAAATGACACACAGCTGAAGGTAATAGAACAATTCTAAAGAAACGGGTGATGGGAACTGAAGTCCAGAAAAAAAAAGTGACTGATACATTAATGTCCTGTACTGTAAATAAACACACAAACCATTAGTGTCCTTGGAAAGTGTTTTACTTGGTTAAATTCCCATAAAATGTTGAGTTGCTGCTTTGATTATGTAATTTTGGAGAGTTTTGCGACACAGAGAATATTAGCTTGACCAAAACAACTTTACCTACATTTGCATTTCATGTATCAATACTTGCAAGGAAAAGATCAGCTAAAATGTTGGTTTATGTTGAAATCAAAGAAACAAAAGATCAGTGTTTATCCATATTAGCATTCCTGTCAAGATGATAATGCAAAACTAAATGATTGTGCAAATTAATAAACACACGTTAGACAAATACTGACTAATCAGGTCAAATTCTGCTCATTGCTGGTAAAAGCTTTACTTAATATCTTACATTTTTATTGGCCTTTATGTTTTAAAGACAAATGGATACTGTAGAGCAGATTCCTTTAAATGAATAATTAATCCAAAAATGTAAATTAGCTGAAAATGTGCTCATCCTCAGACCATCCAAGATTAGGATGAGTTAGTTTCTTCATGAGATTTGTAGAAATGTGTAATTCCATCACTCTCACTAATGGATCCTCTGTAGTGAATGGGTGCCGTCAGAATGAGAGTCCAAACAGCTGATAAAAAAACACCACAATAAAACCAAACCACTCCAGTCCATCAGTTAACATCTTGAGAAGACAAAAGCATCTTGAGAATGTCAAAAATCCAGTGATACATTTGTTTAGCACTGTTTTGGACTGTTTTGTTTTGCGTGTAAACGGCGCTTGATCTGTGCAGATTTCTCTCCTGATTCAGACCAGACCACTTTTTCACTGGAGGAAGCGTTATTATGGATTATGGACTCAAAGTTTAGTTAAAAAATTCTTAATAATGGATTTGTTTCATCTTTTGTCTTCTTAAGATGTGAACTGATGGACTGGAGTGGTGTGGATTATTGTGATGTTTCTATCAGCTGTTTGGACGCCATAAAAACTTAATGTCAAATGTCATTGCTTGGACCATTTTTGGAATTTTTTTAAATGTTTTTATTTTAATATTTAATGGGTTCACAGAAATTATTTAAGTGTATATTGTAAAGACTGTTCTCATGCTTTGATGCTTGAATTAAAGTTATTGGAAATGTGCCTGTTCTTCATAAAGCGTTTCTTTTTTTGATTAGATGCAAAGAAATATTCAATTGTTAATTATTTTAATCAGGCCAACAGAGAAGCACATTAATCAACAGACAAACACTAATGTCATTTCAAGCTGATAGAACATTTTAATAGATTTTAGGACACAATTACGTCCTTTAGAAAAAAGCAGGTTGGCAGCTTTACAGTGAATGTGGAGTATGGACACTGTGGATTTGATATGGATTAATTGATAAGACACACTTTGCATTGCTGTGTAAGGAGTGAGATGATGTACAGTCGGCCTCTGCTTTGTGTTGAGGTCCTGATCACATCTCAGGCTTTATTTTGCGATAATAAGCAGCTGTTGTATGACATGGTTCATGTGAGCTCATAACAGTATGCTGATCAGTCATTGTGATCCATCTGATCTTCTTCGTCCTCTAACACCTGAAAGAAAAGCCAAACTCAGATGAGCCAGCACTAACATCACTGACATCTTACAAACAGCTCTGAGATCCGAGCGTGTGATTGTGATCACATCACCTTAATCGCAGCAGTACGTGACCACGTCATTGAGAGCGGTGTCGTCTCCGCTTCCCTGCGGCCCTTCTACTCGCGTCTTGATACCACAAATCCCTTTTCCTACACACGTTTTACTCCAGCTGCCCCAACTGCCCGAGTCTGTGCCTTCACCCGTCAGGACAGACATGTCATTGCATTGAAAACTGGAAGAAATTTGGTTGTAACAACATTATGATAAAATGTTGTTTCAATCAATACTAACAAAACAAGGCAAAGCAAAGTCTTGACCAAGTTTATTTTGAGCAAACTTGAGTGAACTTCACCAAATTATCCACGAATAATTTTTTTCACCCCAAAACTGAGGTGCATAAGCACAGATCAATGAGGAATACAATCAATCAGTTCCAAAAAGATTTGGTGATGATAATAAAGTATAATAATGAGTGCATTACAAGCATATTGTAAAATACTGGTCATTTTTGATCAAGAGCACCAAATTAGGTTAAACGATTTTCTGCACAGCACAAAAGCACATACTCACTTGATGTTGTTTGCGGCCGTATCGTCACCAGTGCCTTGATATTTTGCAACGTTCAGCATAAAAGCCCTCAAGAATCCAGAAGAACACCATTTGATATCTGTCCACTGACCCCAGCTGAAGAAAAAATGTTTTATTGATCAAATTATTTTTCAGAAAAAGTATTTGTTTAGCTTATGAAGAAACTGACTCTTAACGTAACAATTTTTAATAACCGCAAACCTGCTACATTATTGCTTTGTAGACTGAACCCATTACCTGCCAACACCTGACTCAACTGGGATCTCGTAATGATACGAGTTTGATAATCTGTGAAACACATTAAGGCAGTGAAGGCGAATCCCATTGAGTGCAGTGTTATCCGAGGTACCATCAGCTTCCACCTTAAAAACAAAAAAAAGGACAAATTTAAAATAATAAAAAAAAAAAAATTACAAAAATTAAAAAAAAAAGCAATCAAAAAAAAAAAAAGCACTTCTAAAGATTTGAACCTTCAACACTCACCAGCTTACACTTTCAAGCATTAAACCACCCCCACACTACTGTAATTAAGCCAATTGTTATCTTACCTTTAGACTGAATCCTGCAGCGTACGTTCCGTCGGGACACATATCTATGTTACCCCACGAGCCCCATCTCCCTCCATTCGTCACAGTCAGCTCCGAAATGTAACCTCTGTTGGTGCTCTGTCCTGCGGACTCAACGCTCACCTGCAGCCCAGTAAAGACTAGCAGTGAAAACATCATGGAAATGAAGTGATTCATTGCTACCGCACTGACCTGATGGATTAAAATACAGACGAAATTAATTTATTAATCAAGCAGACACAGAGAGCTAGTGCAATACCATAACACTCTCAACTTTAGTAAGGAAGATGGGTCATATTTATACAACACAGATTCATACAACAACATACAGGATGCCCTCAGCATCCAATCAAAGTAGGTAGAGGTCAAACAATACCCTATATGGGTATTAAGAATATATCAACAATTAAGATGTGTGTACGAGCATATGTGTGTGTGCGCTGGGTTGCCGTTATCATACGGGTGCACCGGTGTGTCCGAGATCTAGTTCTTGTTTTGTGTGTCCGTGATGTGTAGATAATGACAGGAAATTTCACAAGTGAAAGGAAATGTAAAGTGAAGCTTAAGAAATAAGAAAAATAATATTCTATATAGATTTTTTTATATATATATAATTAAAATAAAAAATAAGAAAAGTATTAGTCTTCTTAAGGTATATGATGCTTCCCATTTGAGATGAATACATTTTAGCTGGGAGGAAAGTGGTTCATTTTCAGATCTTCATTTAACATTTTATCTCTCCAGATCTTACCAAGTATAAACCTGAGGCATCTAGTGTGAAAGGCACTTAGCCGACTCTCTTGATACCTGTAGGTAGTCCAGCATTCAGCGCCATACAACATGATGCTCAGAACACATGCTTCATACGCTCTTACTTTGGTGCAGACCCATAGATGCTTATTACGCCACACACGCCCCGAAGTAGAGGCAACTTGATTGAAATCTCATCATCTAGGGCCATATTGCATGTCATGGTAGATAAGTGAACTGTTCCGCATTATCAAGAACTACATTTTTTAACTGATAACACGGTGTGTTGGCAGCAAGTGACAGACAGTTTTTTCAAGTCTAAAAACTTCGAGCCTAAAAACATCAAACGAGCATGAGAGATAGGGGTCGACCGATATGTGTTTTTCAGGGCCGATACCAATTATTACAGATCAAGTAGAGCAATAACCGCTATTCTGAACCGATATATATATGTCTACTGTAAAAATGACAATTAATGTCAAAATTGAGAATAACAAGGGCTCTGACAACAACTGCCTTCCCTGGTGTTGGTTGAGTGTAGTAGCCTACTTCCACAGTGCACTTCTTACTCAATTAAATCATTTAATTGTCTTCATAGCTCCATTGTAGAAGTTGTTAGGAAGACCAGAACTATTTTTATACAACTATAACACTAATAGCTTAGTATAGGCACACTTAGTTTAATAGCCTATTGAAATTGTACATTTTTGTCATCATTGTGTACCTATGTGACACTAGAAATTTCAGAATCAGAATCAGAATTAGCTTTATTCGCAAAAGTGTGCGCAAACACACAAGGAATTTGTTGTGGTTTTTTAAGGTGCTCCTGGTACATACATACATGCAACATTTATATAACATAAAAACTTAAAAATAAATAATAATGTATGAATCTGGAACACATGACTTATGTACAGATTTGTGCATTATTTTCTCTATATACAGCTATATAAATAAGAGATGTGCATTTAGGAGTATTTACATAATAATACTACAGAAAGAGACAATAATTAGAAATGGAGAAAGAAATACAGAAATGAATTGTAGAACCCCGGTAATGATTCATGTTTATCTGTTTAAGCTGGAGATGGCATTTGGGAAAAAGCTGTTTTTATGTCTAGGTGTTTTAGTGCTCAGGGATCTGTAGCGTCTGCCTGAGGGGAGAAGTGCAAACAGGTTGTGTCCGGGGTGAGAAGGGTCTTGGATGATGTTTCCTGCCCGTTTCTTCACTCTGGAGATGTACAAGTCTTGAAGGTTGGTCAGGTGCACACCAATGATTCTTTCTGCTGTCCTAACAGTCCGTTGCAGTCTTCTTATATCTGATTTACTGGCTGCCCCAAACCAGACAGTTATAGAAGAGCACAGAACTGACTCAATGACAGCGGAGTAGAACTGTGTCATCAGTGCCTGTGGTAGATTGAACTTTTTCAGTTGACGGAGAAAGTAGAACCTCTGCTGGGCTTTTTTCACAATGGAGTCAATGTGTATGTCCCACTTCAGGTCCTGGGAGATGTTAGTTCCTAGGAACTTGAAGTCCACTGCAGCCACAGTGCTGTTCATGATGGTGAGAGGGGTGAGCGCAGGGGGCTTTCTCCGGAAGTCCACCGTCATCTCTACAGTTTTGAGCGTGTTGAGCTCCAGGTTGTTGTGACTGCACCAGAGAGACAGCTGCTCAACCTCCTGTCTGTAAGCAGATTCGTCACCATCCCGGATGAGACCGATGACTGTGGTGTCATCTGCAAACTTCAGAAGCTTGACAGAGGGGTCTTTAGAGGTGCAGTCATTTGTGTAGAGGGAGAAGAGCAGTGGGGAGAGAACGCAGCCCTGGGGAGCTCCAATGCTGATGGTGTGGATGCCGGACGTGAGTTTTCCTGTCTGTCAGGAAGCTGGTGAGCCACTGACAGATGGAGGTGGGTACAGAGAGCTGTGACAGTTTATTTTGAAGGATATCTGGAATGATGGTGTTGAAAGCAGAGCTGAAGTCCACAAACAAGATCCTTGCATAGGTCCCTGGTTTGTCCAGATGTTGAAGGATGTAGTGCAATCGCATATTGACTGCATCATCCACAGACCTGTTTGCTCGGTAAGCAAACTGCAGGGGGTCCAGCAAGGGTCCAGTAATGTCCTTCAAGTAGGCCAACACCTACTCATGACCACAGATGTTAAAGCAACGGGTCTGTAGTCATTAAGTCCTATGGTTTTTGGTTTCTTGGGTACAGGGATGATGGTGGAACATTTGAAGCAGGATGGGACTGTACACAGCTCCAGGGATCTGTTGAAGATCAATGTGAAGATAGACGGTAGCTGGACAGCACAGGCTTTAAGGCAGGCTGGAGAGATACCGTCTGGGCCTTTGGCTTTCCTTATCTTCTGCTTCCTGAAGACTTTGCAAACATCACCTTCACAGATCTTAAGGGCAGGTTGAGAAACAGTAGGGGGGATGGAGGGGCAGGGTGTTGATGGCTGTGTTGTGGGACAGTCGGGGTGGGTGTAGGGTGTCAGACCAGTCTTTTGTTTTTCAAACCTGCAGTAAAACTCATTCAGGTCATCAGCCAGTTGTTGATTGGCCTCAGTGCTGGGGGACGGGCTCTTGTGGCTGGTGATGGCTTTCAGGCTATTCCACACTGATGTTGAGTCATTTCTTGAAAGCTGTTTTTTTAGCTTTCCAGAGTAGTTTAACTTTGCCACTCTTATCTCCCTATTCAGTGTGTATTTGGCCTGTTTGTACAAGGCTTTGTCCCGACTCCTGTAGGCGTCCTCTTTGGCCTGGCAAAGCTAGTGCCGGCCACAGTTAGTGTTAATTTAGAGTACAGTGCAAATGAAGGCATAAAGCAATTTCATTTATTTTTTATTCAAATGACGGTTTTTAATCAAAAGGGGTTTACTATTAAAATTAAAACATGGAAGAAATAGCATATTGTATGATTATTTTTTTAAACAAAATTGTAATAATTGCTGTAGTAGAAGTGCTACGTATATTCTACTGCACCGTTAATATATTTCTGATCATTTCTTTAAGCTAAACAGAACTTATATTTTGACAGGTTGCCATGAGGACCTTTTAAGTTTCTGTAGCCTATTATATGATATGACAATACTTTTACTCAAATGAAGTGACCATGAAGTGACTCTCAGAGCAGTTCTGGAGTTGTTGTTCATGTATTTATGTCCTCATTTAGTGAGACGACAGAGGCTGAAATCACCGCGAGCGTCGCGCGCTTCAGTATGTGTATAGTAAACAAAAGCATGCGTCTGTGCCATTAACATACACAGAGACACACAGAACATGCAGGATTCATATTTAAGTGGTATTTTTGCAGCTTAATATTTACAGACACTACTCCATATCACGACTCGATTTAGGCTAAGAGTACTACTACTGACCTACTTTTGATTAACTCATCTAAACTTTGACAAATTCCGTGACATTTCGCGTTATACATTAAATTCCATTTATGACTGGATTCCGCAATTTCGTCCATGTTTTCCGTATCGGCCAATCCGATAATCGGTCGACCCCTAATGAGGAACAGTCTCATTTCTGGGTTATTATGATCTGCACCGGGTTTCTTAAGTATGGGAGTTGTGGCTGTACTTTAAAGGGCCATTGGATGCAAAATTCACCGAAATGTGTCTTGGCAGTGTGTGTACTACACAACCACTCTCCCAGCTAAGAAAATATGTGACTGTTGTGTAATCTGGTGACCGAAGTTTAGTCATGGCAACTGAAAAAGTGAAAGTCCCAGTTTTGTCTCCACAACGTAACTTTGTGACGTTGCAACGTTGTGGATCAGTAGTTGTGTGCTGGTAATCAGCTGGTAGTTTCTGTAATTATTTATGGGCGGAGATGCAGTAGTTTAACCTAATTTATGTCTTTGTATGCACAAACTAATTTAAAGACTGTTTCATCAGCTGTAAATGATGAATACAAACTCTAAATAAATTCAGTTCATTTATTCTGAAAAACACACAAATACGAAGAGTAAAATGTAGGATATACAGTGAAATAAGATTGAAAGCGTTCCGGACGTTCCGTCTGATAAAGGCTTGAATTTGGGTCTGTTCCTCGCTATCGTATGGATTTGTCAAGGTCTGGATTACAGCGCACAAACAAAATTGTTTGATTTTGTCATTATGTTGCATGTTCGGTGTATTTTATGGTTCTATTGTTAGTCACAGCATGTTGGAGAAAACGCCTTTTGTGTCCCACCACGTTAATATTACATGAATGGTTAAACGATCGCAGAAATGTTATTTATTTTAAGGGTTTGAAGTGTCGTCTTGTTTAACAACATGTAGGCCTATTTTTGGAGACGAGTTAGCAGAATTCACACAGAACAGAATTTAATGTTATAATTTCATATTTAATAAATGATTAACAACTTAATAATGCAGTTGAAAACAAAAGGTCATTGGTATGACAAATAAATACAACAACAATGAAATTAATGCTGTGATTTCAGTATTCATAAGGATTCGTTTTAGGTGATGCCACTATTGTACATTTAAATGCTGAAAATACGTATTTGTATGTTTAGATGCTGTAAAAATGTCAGTATTGTATGTTTTAGTGTCTGGAAAAACGTAAGTACATTGTGTAGAACCACATTTTACGTAAAATGCATATGAATTATCATGAGATCACATTGCTAATGTCTATATCATTCAGTGGCGTAGGAGTTCCAATTAAACTATAGTATCTAGTAACGCTTGTGTCAGTAACATGGTTGACAAAAATACCAAAACATGATGTAGAAATATAGTCATAAAATAATAAATTACATAGCCTGAGATGGCACAATAAAATTTCTTGTCATTTTGAGGAGTCTTCATTTCATGGGTATTTAAAAAATATTGATGAAACTTATTTTATTTTTTACTTTTTCCAAGTGGAAAAGGCACCGATTTGGTGGAATGACCCATATAGTAGTTATGACAGTAGGTACTGGTCCATTAACTTGTAACACCATGGATTTAAAAGCATATCCATTTCTTATCCATTCATTTCTTATTATAGAGCATCGCTAAACCACCACCTCGACCCGAGACTCAGGGTTGGCAATTATAGGCATAACCTGGAGGAATTGAATTCAGCTGAGAGAAGTCATTTTGTTGCTGCCATGTTTCAGTTAAACAGAGAAAATCAAATTTATAATCTTTCAGTAGATCCCAAACCAGTGGTGCTTTGTTGTTGAGTGACCAAATATAAAAGAGTGTTTCTAGTGGATTCAGTGATAGTTGACCTGCCTAGGTGAGCTAGCACAGAGCAGTCAGTATTTCCTTGTCAAATATAGTTGGATTTTCTCAAAGACAAGTGCTTAGAGTTTTAAGAACATGAGCCAGATTCGTTTAATCTCAGAAACGTCTAAAATAAGATTGAAATAAAATAAAACAATTATTGCCCGGGAACAGCGGCAGCCAAAATGCACTAGCGATCATTTCTGGAAGTGGTTAGTGATATCCGCAGAACAAACTTTCGCTAAAGAATCAGTGTTTATTGCACATAAACACACTTGAGACAAAGGCTGACTGATCAGATCGAATGCTGCTCACTGAAACTTTCAGGTTTTAAAGATAAATAGATACTGGAAAGCCGAAATCGGACAAAAAATTTAAACAAAAAAGTTGTGTGAATATGATTTTAATATTCAAAAGAATCTTTCTGCACTATAAAGAAATTTTTATGCAATGGAAAGATTCCAAGGATATTTATGGAAACGTAAATGCCAGCAAAGAACTTTTATTTAAAAGATTGTAGTGTTTAAATATGCCTTCAGAAAGGTAACAAAAGTTTATAGTTAACAGGGTTGTCAGTTTTACACTTAAATTTAATGTAGTGTCACTGTTCCTTTCCAGGAAGTGCATGAACAGATAAGACAATTACTCTGAATGCAGTGTAAGACGCTGTAGATCAAAACATCTGCCACATGCATTAATGTAATCAAAAAAGAGGCTTTAATTCTGATATTTGGCACAAAAATAAAATAACAAGCGGGATGATCCAGTCAACCTCTGCTTTTTTTGAGGTCTTAATCGTCCTGTTTGGTGTTATTTTGTGATCATGATCATGACTGTGCATTATCACTTACAACACTGTGGCATGATATGGTTCATGTTAGCTTATCATAGCATGATGATTCATTTGATCTTGCTGTTCTTATCAGCATCCTCTTACACCAAACAGAGTTGCTCTGCGGTATGTGTCAATCTGAATGTTTGATTGCGATCACATCACCTTAATCGCAGCAAAACATGTGCTCGTCATTGAGAGCAGCATCGTCTCCAATTCCCTGTGGCTCTTCTATCCGTGTCCTGATGACACAAATCCCTTTTCCTTGTTGCAATAGGCGCCAGTCACCCCAAGAGCCATTCATCACATCACCCTGCAGCGTATGTTGGACACGTGTCCTTAAATATATAGTGTTTTATAAGTGCAGTAAGTCCTGCGAAGCCATGGTGTTTTAACAACACCCCTTAGCTGTTATAAATTCACTGTAAACCACGGCTTCTTACTTTAATTGTTCCAGTCAGTGATCAAGACAATGATGCAAAACTAAATGACTAAATGAACTCAGATATTTAAGTCAATCACCTGCATGTAAACACACTTTAGACAAACACTGACTGATCAGATCAAATGCTGCTCACTGAAACAGCTTGATAGTGTATTTGCATTTTTTTATCTATTTTTTAAAGAAAAATAGATACTGTAAAACAGAAATCACACAGTTAAGCAAAAAGAAAACAAAATTGTGTGGAGAACCTTTTAACATTCAAAAGAACCTGCATTAAAAAAATAAACTTGTATACAATGGAAATATTTTATAGATGTTAAATCTTCTTTATGGAATCATAAATAACAACAAAAAACATCAATTCTGATGTAAGTGCTTCAACATCTGATGCAAAATCTGACTTTAAAAAAGAGACTTTAATGCTAATGTTTCAGCCAATCAGCAGCCAGGTGTCACAAAATGCTCTCAGACAAGAAGAAGATTCAATTGCAGCTTTTATTGAGGAGTCCAAAAACAGTAATCCACATTGGGGCAAAAGCAGAAAAACATGCAAAAAGTAATTCACAAAAAAAGAACAGAACAGAGCAGAACACAATCCAGCAACAAAAGACAGAGAACAAAGTATATATATCAGGATGAGCTAAGAAGGTAAATGACACACAGCTGAAGGTAATGGAACAATTCTAAAGAAATGGGTGATGGGAACTATAGTCCAGAAAAAAAAAAGTGACTGATACATTAATGTCCTGTACTGTAAATGAACACACAAACCATTAGTGTCCTTGGAAAGTGTTTTACTTGGTTAAATTCCCATAAAATGTTGAGTTGCTGCTTTATGTAATTTTGGAGAGTATAGAGAGAAATACTAAGCATGTTTTGCAACACAGAGAATATTAGCTTGACAAAAAATGACCTCAAAACAACTTTACCTACATTTGCATTTCATGTATCAATACTTGCAAGGAAAAGCTCAGCTAAAATGTTGGTTTATGTTGGTTCAAACCTGTATGATTTTCTTCACTGCTCTAAATATTTTCCTACAACTTGACTGAAGTTCTAGTAATTTGTATGAAGAAACAAAAGATCCGTGTTTATCCATATTAGCATTCTTAACACTGACTAACCAGGTCAAATTCTGCTCATTGCAGGTAAAAGCATTACTTAATATCTTACATTTTTATTGTCCTTCATGAGGTTTTAAAAACAAATGGATACTGTAGAGCAAATTCCTTTAAATGAATAATTCATCCAAAAATGTAAATTAGCTGAAAATGTGCTCATCCTCAGACCATCCAAGATTAGGATGAGTTTGTTTCTTCATGAGATTTGTAGAAATGTGTAATTCCATCACTCTCACTAATGGATCCTCTGTAGTGAATGGGTGCCGTCAGAATGAGAGTCCAAACGGCTGATATAAAAAAACACCACAATAATACCAAACCACTCCAGTCCATCAGTTAACATCTTGAGAAGACAAAAGCATCTTGAGAACGTCAAAAATCCAGTGATATATTTGTTTAGCACTGTTTTGGACTGTTTTGTTTTGCTTGTAAATGGTGCTTGATCTGTGCAGATTTCTCTCCTGATTCAGACCAGACCACTTTTTCACTGGAGGAAGCGTTATTATGGATTATGGACTCATGAACTTCTTAATAATGGATTTGTTTCATCTTTTGTCTTCTCAAGATGTGAACTGATGGACTGGAGTGGTGTGGATTATTGTAATGTTTCTATCAGCTGTTTAGACACCATAAAAACTTAATGTCAAATGTCATTGCTTGGACCTTTTTTGGATTTTTTTTTTTATGTTTTTATTTTAATATTTAATGGGTTCACAGAAATTATTTAAGTGTATATGATAAAGACTGTTCTCATGCTTTGTTGCTTGAATTAAAGTTATTGGAAATGTGCCTGTTCATCACAAAGCATTTCTTCATTTTTGGATTAGATGCAAAGAAATATTCAGATGTTAATTATTTTAATCAGGCCAACAGAGAAACACAATAATCAACAGACAAACACTAATGTCATTTCAAGCTGATAGAACATTTTAATAGATTTTAGGACACAATTACATCCTTTAGAAAAAAGCAGGCTGGCAGCTTTACAGTGAATGTGGAGTATGGACACTGTGGATTTGATATGGATTAATTGATAAGACACACTTTGCATTGCTGTGAAAGGAGTGAGATGATGTACAGTCGGCCTCTGCTTTGTGTTGAGGTCCTGATCACATCTCAGGCTTTATTTTGCGATAATAAGCAGCTGTTGTTTGACATGGTCATTATGATCCATCTTGCTGTTGTTGTTGTCGTCCACTAACACCTGAAAGAAAAGCCAAACTCAGATGAGCCAGCACTAACATCACTGAGATCTTACAAACAGCTCTGAGATCCGAGTGTTTGATTGTGATCGCATCACCTTATTTGCAGCAGTACATGACCACGTCATTGAGAGCGGTGTCGTCTCCACTTCCCTGCGACCCTTGTACCCGCGTCCTGATACCACAAATCCCTGTTCCTTCACACCTTTTACTCCATTGGCCCCAGTCACCAGAGTCTGTGGCGTCAACCTTCAGGACAACCCCGTCATTGCATGCAAAACTGAAAGAAATTTGGTTGTAACAACATTATGATAAGATGTTGTTTCAATCAATACTAACAAAACAAGGCAAAGCAAAGTCTTGACCAAGTTTATTTTGAGCAAACTTGAGTGAACTGCATAAGCACAGATCAATGAGGAATACAATCAATCAGTTCCAAAAAGATTTGGTGATGATAATAAAGGGTAATAATGAGTGTATTACAAGCATATTGTAAAATAATGGTCATTTCTGATCAAGAGCAACAAATTAGGTTAAACAATTTTCTGCACAGCACAAAAGCACATACTTACACGATGTTGTTTACAGCTATGTTATCAGTACCGGCTTTAATAGGTTTGACTTGCATCATAAAAGTCTGCAAGAATTTAGAAGAACACCATTTGACATCTGTCCACCGACCCCAGCTGAAGAAAAAATGTTTTATTGATCAAATTATTTTTCAGAAAAGTCATTTGTCTAGCTTATGAAGAAACTGACTCTTAACGTAACAGTTTTTAATAACCGCAAACCTGCTACATTATTGCTCTGTGGACTGAACCCATTACCTGCCAACACCTGACTCAACTAAGACGTAGTTGTGATCCGAGCTTGATAATCTTTCAGGCTCTTTAGTGCAGTAAAGGCGAATCCCGTTGAGTGCAGTTTTATCCGAGGTACCATCGGCGTCCACCTTAAAAACAAAAAAAAAGGACAAATTTAAAAGAAAAAAAGAGCAATCTTAACTCCAACCTCCAGTGTTTCTGAAGGGACACCAACCATTTTGGATGTCTCCCTTATTAGACCTGTCCATTTCAGGTCTTGAAGTCTTTACTAAAGAGCTGATAAGTTGAATCAAGTGTGTTCGGAAACATCTACTGTTGGTGCACCTTCAGGAACAGAGCTGGGAATCCCTGGACTAACCCAATCCACAGTAACATTCAACTTCATGCTTCTTTAGTGTTAAGCAAAGCAGTCAAAAAAAAAGCACTTCTAAAGATTTGAACCTTCAACACTCAGTCACCAGCTTACACTTTCAAGCATTAAACCACCACCATACTACTGTGCTTAAGTCAGTTGTTATCTTACCTTTAGACTGAATCCTGCGGCGTACGTTCCGTCGGGACACATATCTATGTTACCCCACGAGCCCCATGTCGCTCCATTCGACACAACCAGCTCCGATGTGAAACGTCTGTTGGTGCTCCGTTCAGGACGTGTTCCTGCGGACTCAACACTCACCTGCAGCCCAATAATGACTAGCAGTGAAAACATCATGGAAATGAAGTGATTCATTGCTGCCGCACTGACCTGATGGATTAAAATACAGACAAAATTAATTTATTAATCAAGCAGACACAGAGAGCTAGTGCAATACCATAACACTCTCAACTTTAGTAAGGAAGATGGGTCATATTTATACAACACAGATTCATACAACAACATACAGGATGCCCTCAACATCCAATCAAAGTGGGCAGAGGTCAAACAATACCCTATATGGGTATTAAGAATATATCAACAATTAAGATGTGTGCATGAGCATATGTGTGTGTGCTTGGTTGCCGTTATCATACGGGTGCACCGGTGTGTCCGAGATCTAGTTCTTGTTTTGTGTGTCTGTGATGTGTAGATAATGACAGGAAATTTCACAAGTGAAAGGAAGTGTAAAGTGAAGCTTAAGAAATAAGAAAAGTAATTTAATACATATAAAAATAATAAATAATATTATACAATTGGGCAAAAAAGTAATTAGTCAGCCACCAATTGTGCAAGTTCTCCCACTTAAAAAGATGAGAGAGGCCTGTAATTTTCATCATAGGTATACCTCAACTATGAGAGACCAAATGAGAAAAAAAATCCAGAAAATCACATTGTCTGATTTTTAAAGAATTTATTTGCAAATTATGGTGGAAAATAAGTATTTGGTCACCTACAAACAAGCACGATTTCTGGCTCTCACAGACCTGTAATAGGTAAGCAGCTTGGTGTGAAGAAATCAACTGTGGGAGCAATTATTAGAAAATGGAAGACATACAAGACCACTGATAATCTCCCTCGATCTGGGGCTCCACGCAAGATCTCACCCCGTGGGGTCAAAATGATCACAAGAACGGTGAGCAAAAATCCCAGAACCACACGGGGGACCTAGTGAATGACCTGCAGAGAGCTGGGACCAAAGTAACAAAGGTTACCATCAGTAACACACTACGCCGCCAGGGACTCAAATCCTGTAGTGCCAGATGTGTCCCCCTGCTTAAGCCAGTATGTCATATGGTCAGATGAAACCAAAATAGAAGAGAAAAATAGAGGAGAAAGAATGCTGAGTTGCATCCAAAGAACACCATACCTACTGTGAAGCATGGGCGTGGAAACATCATGCTTTGGGGCTGTTTTTCTGCAAAGGGACCAGGACGACTGATCCGTGTAAAGGAAAGAATGAATGGGGCCATGTATCGTCAGATTTTGAGTGAAAACCTCCTTCCGTCAGCAAGGGCATTGAAGATGAAACGTGGCTGGGTCTTTTAGCATGACAATGATCCCAAACACACCGCCCGGGTAATGAAGGAGTGGCTTCGTAAGAAGCATTTCAAGGTCCTGGAGTGGCCTAGCCAGTCTCCAGATCTCAACCCCATAGAAAATCTTTGGAGGGAGTTGAAAGTCTGTGTTGCTCAGCGACAGCCCCAAAACATCACTGCTCTAGAGGAGATCTGCATGGAGGAATGGGCCAAAATACCAGCAAGAGTGTGTGAAAACCTTGTGAAGACTTACAGAAAACGTTTGACCTCTGTCATTGCCAACAAAGGGTATATAACAAAGTATTGAGATGAGCTTTTGTTATTGACCAAATACTTATTTTCCACCATAATTTGCAAATAAATTCTTCAAAAATCATTTCTCATTTTGTCTCTCATAGTTGAGGTATACCTATGATGAAAATTACAGGCCTCTCTCATCTTTTTAAGTGGGAGAACTTGCACAATTGGTGGCTGACTAAATACTTTTTTGCTCCACTGTATATAGATTTTTATATATATATATATATATATATATATAATTAAAATAAAAAATAAGAAAAGTATTCTTAAAGTCTTCTTAAGGTATATGATGCTTTCCTATTTGAGATGAATACATTTTAGCTGGGAGGAAAGTGGTTCAATTTCAGATCTTCATTTAACATTTTATCCCTCCAGATCTTACCAAGTATAAACCTGAGGCATCTAGTGTGAAAGGCACTTAGCCGACTCTCTTGATACCTGTAGGTAGTCCAGCATTCAGCGCCATACAACATGATGCTCAGAACACATGCTTCATACGCTCTTACTTTGGTGCAGACCCATAGATGCTTATTACGCCACACACGCCCCGAAGTAGAGGCAACTTGATTGAAATCTCATCATCTAGGGCCATATTGCATGTCATGGTAGATAAGTGAACTGTTCCGCATTATCAAGAACTACATTTTTTTAACTGAAAACACGGTGTGTTGGCAGCAAGTGACAGACACAGTTTTTTCAAGTTCACTGTGAGCCTAAAAACATCAAACGAGCATGAGAAATAGGGGTCGACTAAAATGTGTTTTTCAGGGCTGATACCGATGATTACAAATCAAGTAGAGCGATAACCGCTATTCTGAACCGATATATATATATGTCTACTGTAAAAATGACAGTCAATGTCAAAATTGAGAATAACAAGGGCTCTGACAAAAACTGCCTTCCCTGGTGTTGGTTGAGTGTAGTAGCCTACTTCCACAGTGCACTTCTTACTCTTGTCTTTCTCTATGAATCCATCTACAATAAGGGTAATATAAAGAGACGGTTAAAAGTGGGGCCACTGTATCCCTGCTGACTGTATGCTTCATGATTAAGGCTATGAATACTGTACTACTGCTAAACAGCTTGGGGAAATGTAAGTATTTGGCTTCAATAATTTACTTGTTAGAAATGTATGTGTAATACCGTTACCTCTCGTAATTCCTCATTAATTCTTTTCTGATAACCTACAATAGAAGAGGTGACTATTCAATTCATCTAATGTACATCAATGGATTAACTTTAAAAAAAATGTATATAAGTGTAAATAATTTAATTGTCTTCATAGCTCCATTGTAGAAGTTGTTAGGAAGACCACAACTATTTTCATAAAACTATAACACTAATAGCTGAGCATAGGCGCACTTAGTTTAATAGCCTATTGAAATTGTACATTTTTGTCATCATTGTGTGTCTATGTGACACTAGAAATTTCAGTTAGTGTTAATTTAGGGTACAGTGCAAATGAAGGCATAAAGCAATTTCATTTATTTTTTAATCAAATTAGGGTTTTTAATCAAAAGGGGTTTACTATTAAAATTAAAACATGGAAGAAATAGACATTTACATTTACATTTATTCATTTAGCAGACGCTTTTATCCAAAGCGACTTACAGGTGGGGAATACATCGAGCGATTTGTCCTAAAGAGGCAAAACGACTTAGGAAGTGCTCATAATACCATATAACAGGCATTGTTCAGATAAGTACAGCTAGAAAGGGAAAGGAGTAGAATAAAAGATTTTTTTAAAAGTCAAATAGTGTTGAAAGAGATGGGTTTTCAGCAGTCGCTTGAAAGTTGTTAGGGAGTTGGCATTCCAGATAGCGATGGGAAGATCATTCCACCAGCCAGGAACGGTGTAAGAAAATGTTCTGGAAAGTGATTTTGTGCCTCTTTGTGATGGTACAATGAGGCGTTGCTCACTGGCAGATCTCTGTTCTGGAGGGAGTGTAGATTGGTAGCAGAGAGTGGAGGTAGGCGGGCGCCGAGCCTGTGGCTGTTCTATATGTGAGCATCAGTGTCTTGAATTTGATGTGAGCTGCAATTGGGAGCCAGTGCAGGGAGGTGAAGAGAGGTGTGACATGGGCCCTTTTGGGCTCGTTGAAGACCAGTCGTGCTGCTGCATTCTGAATCATTTGTAGAGGTTTGAAGACCGACTAGAAGAGCACTGCAGTAGTCCAGCCTGGAGATGACCAGGGCCTGGACAAGAAGTTGTGTGGCCTGCTCTGTAAGAAAGGGCCTGATCTTTCTAATGTTGTGTAGGGCAAACCTGCAAGATCGAGCAGTTTTAGCGATATGGTCTTTGAAAGTGAGCTGGTCATCAAAAAAGATTACACCAAGATTTCTGGCAGAACTTGATAGGGTAATTGTTGATGTACCTAAATGGATGGTGAAATCATGCTGTAGAGTTGGAGTGGCAGGGAAAATAAGGAGCTCAGTCTTTGCCAGATTGAGCTGTAGGTGATGTTCTTTCATCCACTCCGAGATGTCCACCAAGCAGCCTGAGATCCGTGCAGCTACTGTTGGATCATCTGGTTGAAATGAAAGATAGAGCTGTGTGTCATCAGCATAGCAGTGGGAGTAGGAGAAGCCATGTGCCTGTATGATGGGCCCCAGAGATGTAGTGTATATGGAGAAGAGGAGGGGTCCAAGAACTGATCCCTGAGGAACCCCAGTGACCAGATGATGTGCTTTGGATACCTCCCCTCCCCAGGCCACCCTGAAGGACCTACCTGTGAGATAGGATTGAAACCAGCAAAGTGGAATCCCTGTGATACCCAGTGATGAAAGGGTGGACAGGAGGATCTGATGATGCACCGTGTCAAAAGCAGCAGAAAGATCACTTCATCTGAGTAAAAGTATTGTTGTATCATATAATAGGCTACAGAAACTTAAAAGGTCCTCATGGCAACCTGTCAAATTATAAGTTCCGTTTAGCTTAAAGAAATGATCAGAAATATATTCTGATCATCATTGCAGTAGAATATACGTAGTGCTTCTACTACAACAATTATTACAATTTTGTTTCAAAAAATAATCATACAATATGCTATCTTCAAAACATTCAATTCACTCCTCTGCCCTCCCACACCACCCCCCACCACTTCTATAACTTCTATATCTTTTTAAGTGGTATTTTTGCAGCTTAATATTTACAGACAGTACTCCATATCACGACTCGTTTTAGGCTAAGAGTACTACTACTGACCTACTTTTGATTAACTCATCCAAACTTTGACAAATTCCGTGACCAAAAGAGTTTTTCTAGTAGATTCAGTGATAGTTGACCTGCCTAGGTGAGCTAGCACAGAGCAGTCAGTATTTCCTTGTCAGACGTGACCAGAAAGACTGTACTCCGTATTATACTCCATGGAAACATCACAGAAATCCTCATTTTGTAACCGGAGGGCACTGTGGGAACCAGCAAATTAATGTAGAACCAGTAGAACCTGATAAATATCTGCTCTGTGTAACAGCAGAGTTGATCAAATATAGTTGGATTTTCTCAAAGACAAGTGCTTATAGTTTTAAGAACATGAGCCAGATTCGTTTAATCTTAGAGACGTCTAAAATAAGATTGAAATAAAATAAAACAATTATTGCCCGGGAACAGCGGCAGCCAAAATGCACTAGCGATCATTTCTGGAAGTGGTTAGTGATATCCGCAGAACAAAAGAATCAGTGTTTATTGCACGTAAACACACTTTAGACAAACGTTGACTGATCAGATCAAATTCTGCTCACTAAAACTGCTCACTTCAGGTTTTAAAGAAAAATAGATACTGGAAAGCTGAAATCGAACCTTTAAACAAAAATGTTGTGTGAATATGATTTTAATATTCAAAAGAATATTTCTGCACTATAAAGAAATTTTTATGCAATGGAAAGATTCCAAGGATGTTTATGGAAACATAAATGCCAGCAAAGAACTTTTATTTAAAAGATTGTAGTGTATAAATATGCCTTCAGAAAGGTAACAAAAGTTTATAGTTAAGAGGGTTGTCAGTATTACACTTCAATTTAATGTAGTGTTCCTGGAGAGTTCACTGTTCATTTCCAGGAAGTGCATGAACAGATAAGACAATTACTCTGAATGCAGTGTCAGATGCTGTAGATCAAAACGTCTGCCACATGCATTAATGTAATCAAAAAAGAGGATTTAATTCTGATGTTTGGCACAAAAATAAAATAACAAGCGAGATGATCCAGTCAGCCTTGGCTTTTTTTGAGGTCTTGATCGTCCTGTTTGGTGTTATTTTGTGATCATGATCATGACTGTGCATTATCACTTACAACACTGTGGCATGATATGGTTCATGTTAGCTAATCATAGCATGATGATTCATTTGATCTTGCTGTCCTTATCGGCATCTTCTTACACCAAACAGAGTTGTATGTGTCAATCTGAATGTTTGATTGCGATTGCATCACATTAATCGCAGCAAAACATGTGCTCGTCATTGAGAGCAGCATCGTCTCCAATTCCCTGTGGCTCTTCTATCCGTGTCCTGATGACACAAATCCCTTTTCCTTGACGCAGTGGGCTCCAGTCGCCCCAAGAGCCATTCGTGTTCATGTCCTTTAGTATTAAAGGAGAACTCCACTTCCAGAACAACAATTTACAGGTAATGTACTCACCCCTTTGTCATCCAAGATGTTCATGTCTTTCTTTCTTCAGTCGTAAAGAAATTGTTTTTTGAGGAAAACATTTCATTTTTCTCCATATAATGGACTAATATGGTGCCCCAAGTTTGAACTTCCAAAATGCAGTTTAAATGCGGCTTCAAATGATCCCAAATGCGGTTATAAACGATCCCAGCTGAGGAAGAAGGGTCTTATCTAGCGAAACAATCAGTTATTTTCACAAAAATAATACAGTTTAAACACTTTTTAAAGGGGTCACTGGATGCAAAGTTCACTTTTACATGTTGTTTGAACATTAATGTGTGTTGACACATTTACAAATCTACCCTATAATGATAAAAATCCATGCAGTGGATTTTAATTCATCTGTAAAAATAATATCCCCTTTTTCAAATCGAGCCGTTCTCAGATGCCTGTCGCTGTTGCGTCACACCAGCAGAGGCCGCTCCCACGATAGTTGATTGACATGAGCGTCTTACCTCAGACCCGCCTTAAATCAGCTGTAACAGTCCGACCTCCATTGTTTTGATGCTGGAGCAGGGATGTAAGTTAGACAAGAATGTCTCTGATTGAGTGATTGAGGTGTTGTGTTGCTGGATGTAATAATGAACATAGTGGTCGTCATTTACTCCCGACATCTGAGCCGCTGAAGATGCAGTGGATTATGTTTGTTTGTGAAGGGAATGCGGCTCCTGATCTACATATATCCGTCTATGTTTGCGCAAATCATTCGTGATCCAGCTTCACTTACAGCAGAAGTGAGTATAAGCGTTTTTTTTATGAATCTTTGCGATCGCCTTTCCTAATAACATGCTGGTTAGCAAGTTAAGCGGCTAAACGCGGCTAAATGCGGCTAAAGTAAACAGGCTTGTCACTCAACAGACAGAAGAGAGGGGCGGGGCGAGCAGAGCTCATTAACATTTAAAGCAACCTCGACCAGAACAGCATGATTTTTGCAGAGCTGATTTTGGCAAGGTAAAAAAGGTGTTATTTACACTACAATTGAGAAATTTTAACCAAAGCATGTTATAGACTTTTCATTAAGACCCTAAAGAATCATATCAACTTGTGGAAAATGGGCATCCGATGACCCTTTTAATGCCAAACGCTTGTCTTGTTTTCCTCTGCCTAAACTCTGTTTTTCTTCGGTTCATGATGAAAAACAAAATTTCTTTACGACTGAAGAAAGAACAACATGAACATCTTGGATGACAAGCGGGTGAGTACCTTATTTGTACATTTTTTTGTTCTGGAAGTGGACTTCTCCTTTAAGCAGGTGCAGTTCCCTGGAGATACCTGGAATTAAATGACTAGCAAGTAATGATCAGTCACCAGTTTACATGTTTAACCACTAAGCCACTCCAATTACTGTATTAGATTCAATGCCTTACTTACCTTGAGACTAAACCCTGCAGCATATGTTGGACACGTGTTCTTAAATATATAGTGTTTTATAAGTTTCCAGTTAAAAGTCCTGCGAAGCCATGGTTTACAGTGAATTTATAACAGCTAAGGGGGTTTTGGAAATGTGATGCCCCTTGCTGTAATTTTGCCAAAAAAAAAAAAAACAATGGCTATTGTGATCTGTATGTTCCTGGATGAAAACAATGAAAGCGTTCAACGAAAGAGTTCAGAAACTGTGCTCTCTAAAATAGAGAATAACTGTAGTGGACTTTGTGCTTTACAACTGTACAGACCTTTTTCACGCTCAAACATGATAGGTCCTCTTTAATTAAATAACTTGATGTAGGGAAAAACTCTTAACGACTCACAAAACCACAACTTTAAAACAGCATCATATACATGTTCACTGATGTTGTTTGTGGCCGTGTCATCTTTAAATGATCCCAAAAACCATAGGAAAGTTCTTCCACCTAAAAAACAGCAGTCACATTGAGACAATCCACTGCGAACAGAGCATTAATAATATTAATAGCAGGTGCGTTGGAGATAAAGCTAAGTGACTAAACATTTACAAACGTTAATTCTTACTGCATTGCCAAAAATAGAATTTTTTGACTTGTTTTCCAGTACAAACATTCTTAAATCAAGATACATTTACTTGAGAAGCCTTGCATTATGAAAACTATATCGAAATGAAGTGAGTTTTTGCTTAAAGAAACTAATTGCCAGCTTGTTTAAGGATGTTAAATAATAATACATAAAAAAGTACATATTGTAATAGTTCTACCTTGTATAAGGACTTTTAACTAGAAAACAAGATAAAAGTACAAATTATTTAAACTTATATATGTATTTTTTAAAATGAATCACAGTGAACCCTGTAGTTTTTCATGCATTTAAATCAATTACAATTATTTACTATTCAAAAAAATATTTGCAATTATTTTTGACATTTTTCGAAAACAAAATACATTTGTTTATTTAAATGATCAGTTTCTAAATGACATTTTTACCGTTTCAGATGTTTGTAGGACGTCTTTGAAACAGATGAGTGTCTGTAAGGACTTGTTACTGAGTGTTGAGTCACAGGATTTTCTTCCGTGTTTGTTTCCGCTCATATGATCGGTAATGTTGATCATTACGGTCACGCGCGGCTGTTCTCCATCAATGTCACTGAGGGTCTTTACCTGCGTGTCCAGTTACTAATGACTAATTAATCAGACGCGGTTATCAACATAAAGACCCGCAGCAAAAGTCCCAGAGTTCACAGCTGCATCTCATTAACACGACAGATGGAAACAATGTTTCTCAGTCATTTCATTCTTTATGAATGTTGAAGTGAAAGTGTGTATTTGAGATGCTGTAACTGATGAAAAACTCTTTGAAGATTTTTACCATTTCATGTTATGAAATCATAATCTGTTTTAGCTCATATAAGCAGTCCTGCAGTAAAAGTTCAAATCTCCCATTTAGTCTCTTAGTTAAATATAAGCTCATGAAAACTATTATATGTTATAAAAGAATTAAAACAATGTGTGTTTGTTCACATTGTTGTAGTTTTGCAATATTACATTATTTGCCAAAGCTCTGTTCTTGTTTGTATATTTACACTTTAATTCCCAGATTAGTTATTAAAATCTATTCAGGTCACATAACATCATTTCCTCATTGCGATTGTTCTTTTGTGCTCTTTAATGCATTTCTAATGACAGATTTATTATTTCACAGATATATTACTGTTCGGGTCAGTAGGAGTTTGCAATGTTTTTGAAAGAAGTCGTCTCTCCTGTTCACCAAGGCTGCATTTATTTCATCAAAAATACTGTAAAAATAGTGAAATATTTTAGCAATTAAAAAAAAATTCTATGTGAATATCTGTTAAACTGTAATTTATTTCTGTGATGCGCAGCTGAATTTCCAGCATCATTACTCCAGTCTTCAGTGTCACATGATCCTTCAGAAATCATTCTAATATGCTGATTTGTCGTGATGTGTCCGTCTCTGTGTCAGGGTGTGAGCGGTGTGGATCTGTCGGAGCGTTTCTTTGACGTCAGTCTGCTGTTGTGGTGTTGTGCGCTGCTCTTCCTCACTCAGCGCGGCTTGTGTTCTGCGTACGTGCCCATGATGATGGTCGTCTTCCCTCTCGCCAGCAAACTGCTGCTCACCAAACACTTCAGAGCCAGAGGTCAGACACACCAGCATGATTGTGGATGTTGTTTTGATTTGCTTTTAGTGTGTTTGAGTCTCACAGTAGTCGAGTCCAGGAGAAATCAGGGCTGCTCTTCATCTGTGTATGTGTGTGTGTGTGTGTGTGTATGTATTCAGGAGCATCTCTTCAGTACTCCATCCTGTATCTGATGGGTCTCGCTGTGCCGTACGTCCACATCATGTTCCTCATCTGGGTGGTGTTTGAGATCTTCACTCCCATCCTGGGCCGCAGCGGAACCGAGATCCCGCCTGACGTCGTAATGGCGTCGCTCATTACCCTCGCGACCGTCATTCTGTCTTCATATCTTGTGAGTCATACAGACTAACTGTCACATAGGAATTTAAAATTCTAAAATGTAAAAGTTAATTTCAAAAATTGAAATTTAAAGATTCAAATTTAAAAATTATAACAGAACTTTTAAATGAAAAAATTCAGATTTAGAAATTAAAATTTTATTCTAGTATAAAAATTCTGATGGAAAAAAAAAACCTAAATGAAAAAAAATTCTGATTCAGAAATTTAAAAATTCTTATTCATAAGTTCAGATTCAAATTTTTTTGATTCAAATAAAAAATTCTATTTACAAAATTTTTAAATTCTTATTCATAGATTCAAACATTTTGATTCAAAATTCTAATTGAGAAATTCTCATATAAAAATTCAAATTCTGATTTTAATCTGGACCAAGAATTCTTGTTAAATTTAAAAATTTTAAATTCAAATATTCAAATAAAAAAAATCTAATTCAAATTCAGAAAAAAATTACAGATTTGATACATTCTTAAGTGTAGATTAAAAAAAATTTGTTTCAGATTCAAATTCAGAAATTCTAATTTCTGATTACAAAATGTAAAAATTCTTATTCATAAGATTCAGAAATTCTAATTCAAAAATTCAAATTCTGATTAAAAAATTCTAGTTGAAAAATTCTGGTTAAATGTAAAAATTCAAGGCCAAATATTAAAAAAAAAAAAATCTATTTCTGAATTTAATTTTTAAAAATTCTGATTTAGAAATTTAAAAATTCTTATTCATAAGTTCAGTTTCAGAAATTGTGTTTGAAAATTCAGATTCAAATTCAGAAATTCTAATTCAAAAATTCTAATTCTGGTTCAAAAATTCTGGTTACATTTAAAAATTCTAAAAATGCAAATCCAAATATTCACATTCAAAAAATCAAATTAAAATTCAGCAATTCAGTTTAAAAAATTCTAATCCAAATATTCAGGTTCACAAGTTCTGATTTAAAAATTACAGCTATTTAAATCCAAAAAATCTGATTCAGAACTTGAAGTGTAGATAATTCCAAAATCCAAAAAATCAAGTGTAGAAATGATCATTTAAACGTCTGGTTCAGAAATTCAAATGTTAAAATTCATATTCAAAAATTCTAATTTAAAAATTTGGAAATTCAGATCGTGATTAAAATGTCAAATTTAGGAATTTCAATAAAAAAAAAAAAAGCAGTGATTTAAATGATCTTATTCCAGCATACACTTCCTTATACCCCTCTCTCTCTCTCTCCAGATGCATTTCATCTATCTGAGCTGCAGTACAAAGCGTATCTTGGCTGGTCTGGGATCAGTGTTTGTGCTGATGTTTGTTCTGGTCTGCTGTGGTCTGTTCTTCCCGTATTCGGCCGACCCGTCCAGCCCACGACCCAAACGAGTCTTTGTCCAGGTACCACTGATCCGTCTTTAAAATGAAAGGCTATAATAACATCACTTTTTTAAGTCAAGTGGCAAAATGTTTCATATTTATGTTTTGTTAAAGCACTTTAGATGAATTGTTGATGTGTTTCAGCACAGCACACGTGTGTTTCACGCTCCGGACGGTTCGGTGGAGGGCTCGGACTCGGGCTTATGGATCAACAGTCTGGATTACGGCGGCATGCAGCACATCACGCCTCACGTCCCGCACGTCAACGACAGCATCCGCACGCGCTGCTCCGACCGGCTGCCCTACTGCGGATTCCCGTGGTTCCTGCCCGTCAAATTCCTGGTGAAGTGAGTGTGACGGAGATCACTGCTGCTCTCTCTCTCTCTCTCTCTCTCTCTCTCTCTCTCTCTCTCTCTCTCTCTGTCTGTCTGTCTGTCAGCTCTTCAGTAAACATCAGCTTCCTCTGATTTCAGGAAGAGCTGGTATCTTCCGGCTCCTGCAGTGTCTCCTCAAGCTCCGCTGGAGTTCCGGCTCTTATCCAGACACGACACTGAGTGGGGAACCGTTAAAATGAGCTTCGAGGTCAAAGGTCAGAGTTCAGGGGCATTTCATCTTGAACCTAAGAGGAAGGATTTTCATGAAACATAATGACTTTTGATAACTTTATTTTTCAAAAACCGTTTTTACGTCATAAAACTGATTTTAGTTTAACACATTTTTTTTCTCAATAAAAATAAATTAGCAAAAAACTTTTAACATTTGTCATACATATAAAATAAAATGTTATAATCAATAATGTCGATTATTCTTCAAAAGCATTTTTGTAAATACTGAAACTTCTTAGTTTGAAATATTTTACAGACATTTACAGATTAGATAAATAGTTGAATATTGTATATAAATATATTATGTATAAATAAAGCTAATAAAAATGTAAACATTTTTCATTTATTTATATGCATTATCAAAAATAGTAATTATTGTCAATTACTGAAACTGCTTTTACTTTGGATTTTATGTTGTTTGAATATTATATTTATCCAAATATTTAATGTCTAGTTTGTTATACATATTTAATATTTATTTAATATTTTATTTTTCAACTAGTTTGTTAGATATGCAAATCATATTACATATATAACAAACACACATGACTAATATTTACATTTTGTATTTAATTATAATTTTTTCTTTACATGGAGAAATATACACTATAAATTATATAAATAGTATATATTATGTAGTATATTTTTATATAAAAATATATTTAAGGTTAAATTAAAAAAAGTTCTAATTTAAAAATGCAAATCCAAATATTCAAATAAAAAAATTAATTAAAATTTAGAAATTCAAATATAAAAACTCAAATTTAAAAATTCAAATTCACCAATTCAGTTTTTAAAAAAATTCTAATCCAAATATTCAGATTCGAAAATTCTGATTCAAAAAAATTAAAATCCGGCTATTTAAATCTTAAAATTACAAAAATCTGATTCAGAAACTGAAATCCAAAAATTCAAATATAGAAATTATAATTCAATAAAAAATCAGGTTCAGAAATTCATACGTTTATAGAGAAATATACAATATAAATTATATAAATAGTATATATTATATAGTATATTTTTATATAGAAATGTAAACACATTTGAGATATATTTATAAAAGCATTTTTATATATATCTAAATATCTAATGATCAAAAATAATAATAATAAAAATAAATAAATAAATAAAAAATAAAAAAATAATAATGACCGTTATATTTTTATATATATAAAAAATATATATTTTTATAAAATTAACATTTAGCTCATTTTAAAAAATACGACAAATATTTGCATATAAACAAGTAAAAAAATATATAATTTAACATTACAAAATTATTATAATAATATTTCTCCAACATTTATTTCTAAATATGCATTAACCTTTTTTTATTTTGTTAGATTTTTTTGAGGTTCATTAAATTTAATGAGTTTGTTAGCCTGATTTTCTTGAGTCCCAAACGCACTGTATTGTGCTCATGATCTGCTGTTCTCTTTCAGGTCCGAGTCACATGTCTCTGTATCTGCGTCCTGAATCGGGCGCGTCTCTGATCGGCTGGTCGTTCGGTGACGGGACGCCGCAGTTCGACCTGAGCGGAGAGTATTTCATCTTCTACTCTCACGGTCTGGACGCTCCGGCCTGGAGCTTCTGGTTTGAGATCCAGGTGAGTTTGATGTGTTTGGAGCCGCAGCAGAGCGGAAGTGTTCATTATCTGAGTTTGTGTGTGTCTGTGCTCTTTCAGCCGTCCCGCTCTTCTGACGCACCTCCTGACGAGGGTCTGATCTCTCTGGCCATCTCTTCTCATTATTTCTTCGGTCCGGACAGACGCTCGGAGCCGCTGGAATCTTTACTGAAGAAATTCCCGGCCTGGGCGTTTCCATCGTCCTGGGTCAGCACCTATCACATGTACAGATACTGAAGGACACGTGTGGACCCCGTCACACACACACACACACACTCTCCATCACTGCAGATCCTCATCAGCTCCTTTATTCACAAACCAACCAACTGACAGTGTTTGCATTTATTTTATTTTTATTTTATTTTATTTTATTTTATTTTGTTTTATTTATTTATTATTTTTTTTTATTTTATTTTATTTTATTTTTATTTTGTTAATTTTATTTGTTTGACTGGGTTGCGTTTCAACACCAAATCTAAATCTGAGGAGTATTATTTCATTTTGCATTAAGAAAATCAAGCCTACATTAGAATAACATTTTTACAGGACATTATTTTTAAGATAATTCAACATGTTTTACCCCAAATTCTCATGTGACATTTTATGTTAATTATTTATTTATTTTCTAATTTGACAATGAGATACAATGATCAATTTATTTTATTTTTTTTTTTTCAAAATATTATTTTATTTACTTTTGGTTTGTTTTTGTAATTCTCATTCTTTTTTTTCTCATTTCTGATTCTTATTAATGAAATACTGTCATTTAACATATTCTAAAATAACTAAATCATGGTATTTCATTAATTAAAAAAATCTGAAAAAATAAGAATTATAAAGTGTACTAAATGTAAATTATTTCTATTAATATTAAAACAATTATTTACTTTTAGTTTTTGTAATTAAAATTATTTCTGATTATTTAGATATAAATACTTTATTTAGATTTTTATTATTATAATTACATTTTTTTTTTTTTGCATAAACAAATGGTAATATAACAATTATGACCATTATGTATAATGGTGACTATAAAAAAACAAAATTATATATATATACACACACACACACACTGCTGGTCAAAAGCTTGGGATCAGTAAGATTTTTAATGTATTTTAAATACGTTTCTAATGCTCATCAAGACTCATTTATTAAATAAAAAAAATACAGAAAAAATGTTAGATTGTGAAATATTATTATGACGTAAAACAAAGTTCTTTTATTTTAATATACATTAAAAATCAGATTTATTTCTGTGATGCGCAGCTGAATTTTCAGCATCATTACTGCAGTCTTAAGTCTCACATGATCCTTCAGAAATCATTCTAATAGGCTGATTTATTATTAGATTAGTTGTTGCTTAATATTTTTGGAAGCTGTAATACTTTTTCAGGATTCTTTGATCAATAAAAGCTTAAAAAAACAGCATTTATTTAAAATATACACTACTGTTCAAAAGTTTGGGGTCAGTAAATTTTTATTCTGTCTTTTTTTAAAAGAAATAAATACTTTTATTCACCAAGGATGTGTTAAATTAATAAAAAAAGTGATAGCATAGATTTACATTGTTAGAAAATATTTTTATTTTGAATAAATGCTGTTCTTTTTAACTTATTGATCAAAGAATCTCAAAAAAAAAAAAGAATCACAGGTTGCAAAGAAAAGCCTGTTTCGTAATAATAAATCAGCATATTAGAATGATTTCTGAAGGATCATGTGACACTGAAGACTGGAGTAACAGCTGATGAAAATTCAGCTTTGCATCACAGAAATAAATTATATTTTAAAGTAAAATAAAATAAAAACCAGTATTTTATATTGTAATAACATTTTGCAATATTATTGTTTTTTTCTGTATTTTTGATCGAATGAATACAGCCTTGATGAGCAGAAGAAACGTCTTTAAAAAACATTACAAGTCTTACTGATCCCAAACTTTTGAGCGAGTAGTGTGTGTGTGTGTGTGTGTATGTATGTATATATACTTTTTTTTTTTTTTTATACAAGTAATGAGAATTTTGAGTAAGGTGTTTAATTGTCATGGAATTAATGCAAAATCTGAACGGTTTTGATTTTGGTGTCACGTGACTTCCTGATATTGTGGGACGTGTCTCAATTTCTGAACTGATTCACTGATTCACAGCATCAGATTCAGTGCTTTCAGATCTCGACTGAAATCACGTCACTCTCAAGCGCTGATGATGTCACTTCCTGTCGGTGATCTGGTGACGACGGTCATTCTGACATGAACGCAGCATTTAGCGAAAACGACTTTCAAGCTGGTGTTTTATGCAACTTTAGCCTCAGATTGAGTTCTGATCACTCAGAAACAGTAAACGATGTCATCTGTTTAAAATCCAAGTGCTTTTTTATTTATTCATGTTTGAAGCGTTGGATGATTGTTCACGTTTGTGTTTTATTTGTTTGATCGTTGTGGGAGGAAAAACAAAACGGTGTGAATGTTCATCTGGACTGAACTGGATTTAAAGCCTTAAAGTGAGCTTTACTATAGTAAAATGACAGTAAATCCATGTGCGTTTCTTTTAAAATGAAACGAGCTTGAGAATATTTGTCATATTATTTGCTAAACGGATCAAGGTGTAATTGTGTTAAAGTTGAGATTCTTAAAATGAATTCATGATTTCAGATGAATGTTTAATTAATGCTGTTCATCAAAACTAACCTGTGTTTGTGTTTTTGTTTGGGAGGAAAGTCGACATGTATTTGGGAGAATATTCAGTGAGAATGTTGTTTATGTTCAGTCTGTTCTCATACTAACCCACTTCTTTACTAACGTTACTAACTAGTGTTACATTTACATTTGCATGTCTGACTTGAGCAAACAAAAGCAATGACAGAAACTCAACTGCACATCACTGTAATACAGTCAACAGCCACTCGCAGTGATGAACTGTAATCACGTTAAGCCTAAATCTGTAAATAGTTTTGATAACATTTCTCTTAATTTCTTAAACTAGTCATATTTTCATGTTTTGTGACTCAAACTATGAAACTCATTTCTTGTCACAAATGCTGTAGCTTTGATGTCCACGAATCACTTGAGTAATTGATTAATTGTTCATTAATGTCTTAATGTCAAAATTGTTTGTGTAATGTTCTGATTCATGTTTATTTATATCAGCTGCTGCACTTAATGGTTCTTCTGAGATTAATCAGTTTTCTATAACAATCACTTTTAGTCTCCTGTCATTTTTTTTCCCGTTTTGTTATAGTCAGAAATTTTAAATATTAAATATATAAAAAATATTCTTTTTACAAATGTTTTTAAAAAAGAAAAACGTGATGAAAAAGAATGTTTTTTAAGTCGCTTTAGTTCACAAAGGCTGCATTTATGAGGTTAAAAATACAGCAAAAATTGTGAAATATTAGATTTTTTTATTTTATAACCCAACAGTTTGATTGAAATTAATTGTAATGCACAACAAAAAAGCATAATTTTTGAAAATTGTTAAAAACTTAAGTGAACTGTTTTTGCACATGATCTTCATATTAAGTCTTATTTTGATAAAACAATAATGTTTATGTTCTCTCTCTTTATGTGTATATATGTATATATATATATATAAATTCTCTACATTATATATAAATAAAATATTAATATAAAAATTGTCATTTTTAAAATAAAATTATCAAAATGAAGAGAGTTCATGCATAAAAAAAGAAAAAGAATATATATACAAAATTTAGAGATTTTTTAAAATAATAGATTTATGCTCTGTATATATATAAATAAAACGTAGATAATTAAAAAAAAATTATAGTGATGAAAGAAGTTTCATCTTGGCTATAAAATAATGCTATGTTTTTTTAACAAATGTTTTTAAGTTAAGCCATTTTTTTAAGGTCCAATTTTTAAATGACAATTATACATATCATATATCATCATACATATATATATATTTTTTTTCAGGCATGGTCTCTTCACTTTGATAATTTTATTTAAAAAATGACAACTTAAAAACATTTATTTGTCAAATACATTTATAAGGCGTAAAAACGTCATAAAAACTATTTTATAGTCAAGATGAAAATTTTGACTTTCATCACTATATTAATATATATTATATTATTATAATATTAATATATTTAATTAATATTATATTACAATATTATAATATATATATATATATAATTACATAAGCACAGGAAAACATATATATATGAACATAACTGTCAACATCATTGTTTAAAAATTGCACAAACCAAATATATAAATATAAATAAAAATGAAGTAAGTTTTTGCTCACAAGCACAAAAATATTATGTGCCTTTATAGTCCAAAAAAGAGCTAATTTTCCCTTTGAGTGAGACTGTGAATATCTGTTAAACTGTAATTTATTTCTGTGATGCGCCGCTGAATTTTCAGCATCATTACTCCAGTCTTCAGTGTCACGTGACAGTTGTGCTGCACAATATTTGTGTGGTAACTGTGATGCATCTTACTTTTCAGGATTCACAGATGAATAGAAAACGCAAAAGAAAAGCATTTCTTTATACACTTTGTCACTTTTGATCAATTTAATGCATCCTTGATGAATAAACGCATGTACTTTTATTACATACATGAAAATATTTTCCCATCACTGAAAGCGCTAATGAAAAAACAACAGCACACATGATGTTTAAAAAATAATTTATTGTTCTTTATGTACAGGAAATATAGAAAACGGAGTAGAAAAGTTATTGTCCAGGAAACTCTCTGTACACTGCATTGAGAAGAAACTTGAAACTGTACAGATGAAGAAACTCGAGAGTACCGACTCAAACCAGATCGACATGACCTCAGAGGGATTGTGGGTAATCTGTACCGTGAACTCGTCCGTGAAGCTCTTTGGTTTGTGAACGACATGATCATCAGGAATACTGCCACAGGAGGAGGAGAAACCGCTTCAACCGGCCTAAACCGGGCCGCCGGTTTTACGGGGTTTTGGGCACTTGTCAGCTGGTTTGGGAGCCACTGAACCAGCCTAAACCAGATCAGACCGGTCTAAGATGCTCGTTTGAGCCGATCGGGGGAAAATAAAACATTAAAATAAAGATGCATCTCATTAAAGCTGCTAAATACTCCAAGACGACTGTCAATAATGCAGAAGAACTACTGGAACTAGAATAATAATAATAATAATAATAATAATACAAAGGCATTGATACATGTAGATGGTTTGGTCCGTTGTGAAGGCAGCGCTAATGAGACAAACACTGAACACATTAATACTGACGATCCGTTCACATGAGAAAAACACAACCTCACGTCCGTCTTTGTCCTGCCGCTCAAATAAATACACTCAAAACTGCAAAAATGCAATTTAGAAAACAAACAAAATAACGCAATGATGCAGTCAGCCGAGACCTACTGATGAAAAATGCTTGCGATTAATATCATGGCTGGAAAATAACATCGAGAAATAAATAATGCACGTGTTTGTCTTGTCATTGTCATCAATGGAAGGTCATCAGCTCATCAAACTAGTGTTGAACGGGACAGAACGGATGCTTAAAAACAAATAAAACCTGTCAGTTTCAAACATCAAGATCAAACATGATTGGGATCAGACTGGTGAAGATCTCAATGAATTCTGAATCTGATAAAACAGGCGTCAGGCTGATAATTCATCGTTAACATTAAAACATGAAGCCATAAAAACATGCTGATCAATGATCATCTGATTCCCACAGAATCAAAGTGTGCTTTCTCATATCATGATTGGGGGCGAAACTGATCGTGAGCTGACGTCGTGATGGAGAGTGAATGATCGGGCCGTGACTCAATTATGCTGCACAAAATAAAATGAATAAAAATCATTTTCTTACTATTTTTGTCCTAGTTTTTGTTTTTCCCAGTACAAATATCTAAACATTCTTAAATGAAGATAAGCTTCTCTGACAAGTGCTCATTTTGATGAAAAATTAAGTCTTATTTTGAAAAAAAAAAAAAAAAAAAAAAAGTTAACTTGTTTTGAAAACATTTGTATTGAAAACAGAGAGAAAAAAAATAAAAAATTAAAAAGAATATATATAGTGATGCCAACTTTTTAATTTTCGCTATAAAATAATGTCATGTTAATGCCTTGACTTAGGATAAAATTATCAGAATGAAGTGAGTTGATGCTTAAAACAGGGAAAAAAGTATATATGTGAAAAAAAACTGAAAAAAAATATATTTGGCGTTTAAAATTTGCACAGATTATTGACAGAAAAATTCAGACCAAGTTTTATCACATTGATTATCAAAATCAATGATTATCAAATAAAAAAAATTAAGTGAGTTTTTTCTCAAAACAAGAAATTATATGTGCCTTTACGGTCCAAAAAAGATCTAATTCTCCATTTGAATTAAGTTGATTTTTCTGACCCCACTGGCAAGTATTTGTTCTTGTTTTAAGAAGAAAAAAAAAAAATTATATATATATATATATATGGGGTCAGAAAAATCAACTTAATTCAATGGAGAATATATATATATATATATATATATATATATATATATATATATATATATATATATATATATATATATATATCTATTTAATAAAAAAAAAAAAAGTAAATTTGTAGCAAAAAAAAAAACACGTATTTTCTTGTTTTAAGCATAAAAGTACATTTCCTTTTCCTTGAGAGGTGAAATGACTTCAGTCTGCTTATTTTGATGAGATATGAAGTCTTATTTTTTAACAAAATTAAGTAGCTTTATACTAAAAAAGAGAGAGAGAGAGAGAGAAATAAAAATATTTTTACTTGTTAATTTATATATATATATATATATATATATATATATATAAATAAAGTGATGAAAGTCAACTTTTTCCATCTTGACTATAAAAAAAAACATTGTTTTTATGACAAATAAATGTTTTAATGCCCTGATTTGAGATAAAATTATCAAAATTACTTGAGTTCATGCTTAAAACAGGAAAAAAAATTATATTTACATTTTTATATATAAATGTGACTAAAAAAATGTTTTGGGAAAAAATATATTTTGCGTTTAAAAATTGCACATGTAAGATTATTGACAATCAATATGATAAAACTTGATCTCATGTTTTTATCAAAAATTTACTATCAAAAGAAAAGGTATCCAAAAAAAACAAAAAAACAAAAACAAAACACACACAACAACAAGTGAGGTTTAGCTCAAAACAAGAAAAAAAAAAAAAAATGTGCCTTTAGAGTCCAAAAAAAGATCAAATTTTCCTTTTAAAGTTTTTCTGACCCCAATGGCAGATATTTTATTTATTTATTTATATATATATATATATATATATATATATATATATATATATATATATATATATATATATATATATGTGTGTGTGTGTG
The DNA here is from genome assembly GCA_012976165.1 of Labeo catla. Lineage (NCBI taxonomy): Eukaryota > Metazoa > Chordata > Actinopteri > Cypriniformes > Cyprinidae > Labeo > Labeo catla. The sequence continues at coordinate 30,589 of VONZ01001761.1, read as the reverse complement.
TGTGTGTGTGTATGTATAAATCAATCTAATAACAATAATTAAAGAAAATTATATTGTCACAATATTTTGCAAAAAAAAAAAAAAAAAACCTTTTTTTTTTTGGGTTTGTTTGTTTCAAGCATAGACTTCATTTTGATTGTTTTCCTCAGAAAACAAGACTTAAAATTCAATCATTTCATTTCTCCAGTAAATGTATTTTGATTTTTAGAATGTTTAGATGTTTGCACTGGAAAAAACAAAATATGACAAAATACTAATTAAGAAAGTGATTTTTTGCAGTGTGGAGGTTGAGAGAGAAAACCATGATGGTTTTGACCACAGGATGCTGAAAACACAGCAAAACACACGACACTGCAGTCTGGATGAGCTGGAGTAACACACACACACACACACACACACACACGCTCACGTCTGAACAGTCACACACTCGTACAGGCGTCCGTGTCTGATGTGAGCACGGTGTCATGAGAGGGTGCAGTCGTACGATCCTTCCTCCAACGGCTCCTCCTCCTCCTCCTCCTGTGGCGTGTCGTCCAGGGGCCGCGCGTTGGCTCCGACGGGGCCGTCCAGAGGCAGCGGGTGAGCGGAGGTCACGGCCCCGCGGGCGTCCTCGGCTCTGGGCAGCAGCAGCAGCGGCGGCTCGCTCAGTTTGGACGCTCCGGTGGGCTGGAAGGCTTCAGGCTGAACCTGCTCCACAGGAACCTCCATCAGCTTCAGCAGCTGAGGACGAATCAGGTTCAGGAACGGCTTGTAGCCCAAACTGACACAACAACACAGAATGAGAGAATAAATGAACTTCCAAAAAATCCATTTCATATGCAAACATAGGTAAATCAATTATAAGAAAGGTCATTTATAGAAATTTAAATATAAATTTTATGACTTTTAATTTTTTTTTTTTTTGGCTGTCAGAAGTCTTGACTGACTATATATATATATATATATTTTTTTTTTGAACCTAAGAGTTAAAAAATGAAATGCTAATAATATCTGACCCCACACTTTGGAATATATAGATATAAAAATACATTTTAAAAACACAATAATAAATAATAAATAAACAAAATAAAACAAATTAAAAATGGCGATGGCGTTTTAGTGCCACGTTAAAAACAAACAAAAAAAATAAATCTAAGATTACTTTTTTTTTAATATTTCAAAAATAAAGTTGAAATTACATGAATACAGTCAATTTAATTTAATTTTAAAAATATATACACTAAATATTCAAAAACATTTCCACTTTATTCTCATAATATTTACATTTTACTCAAATTTATTATCGTAATATTTCGACTTTATTCTTGAAATATTTCAACTTTATTCTCAACTTTATTTTCGGAATATTTCAATTTTATTTTCAACTTTACTTTCGTAATATTTATATTTTAATATATATATTTATATTTTAATCTCAATTTTATTTTCGCAATATTTCGACTTTATTCTCGAAATATTTCAACTTTATTCTTGTAATATTTAATTTGACTTTATTTTCATAATATTTCAATTTTATTCTCAAATTTACTTCCATAATATTTCAACTGCATTCTCACAATATTTAAATTTTATTCTCGCCTTTATTTTCGGAATATTTAAATTTTATTCTCAACTTTATTTTCGGAATATTTCAACTTTATTTTTGTAGTATTTTGACTTTATTCTCATAACATTTCAACTTCATTCTTGAAATATTACGAATTTAATCTTGTAATCTTTTTTTTTTTTTTTTTTAATGTGGCACTAAAACACTGTCATACAATATAGACCTAGGGTTAAAACTAAAATGTTAATAATATCTGACCCAACACTTTGGAATATATAGATTGGGAAAAAAAAAAAAAAACATAAATCAACAAATAAAAAAATATATATCTGTGATATGATATATAGTGATATGGTAATAAATAAATAAATAAATAAATAAATAAATAAATCTAAATAAAATAATAAATAAAATAAAACCAATAAATCAAAAAATGTATATCCAATCCTCCACTTCTTAATTTTAAAGAAATATATTTATATATAGCTATACACTACTGTTCAAAATTTGTGGTAGATTCAAAATAAAAGTTTATGTTTACATGCTATATGTATGTGTACTGTGTGTATTTATTATGTATACACACACATACATGTATATATTATGGAAAAATATGTTAGATTTATAGGTAAAATATTAATATTTATATATAATATAAATTATATGTGTGTTTACATACAATACATTACAATACATACAAATATTTTTTAATATTTGTTTAGTATGTACACAAACTTTTATTTTGAATCGATTAATCGCGACTAATCATTTTGCAGCTCTAATAATTAATATATGAAATTAAAATACTGACCAATCAGATGAGGCCCACAGGTCGACAGCTATCAGACCGGCTCGGATGCTCTGGACCGTTTCCGACGGGACTTCTGGACTGTCCAGGAACCCCACGATCTGCTTAATGACGCTGGCGTCTCGTAAGATCAGACCGATGATGACGCACCACTCCAGACAGCCGGCCTCCATGAACACGTGCAGCAGATACCTGACAGTGACCATCAGCATCTCATCATGATTGAACTCTTGGCAAATAATGAGTGGAAGCAGCATTAGATCGTGACTCACCGCAGCTGAACCTGACTCTTGTGCGGCCCTTTATTGGCCAGCTCCATGGAGATGTGCTCCAGCTCTGATTGGCTGAGACTGAGGGTGGAGAAATTCTCGTCAACCATCGTCCAATCACCATCCACCATGGAGCTGGTCTCAGTCAGGTCCGTGGCTGAACCGATGCTGCACTCCTCTCCTGAAACAGAGGAAAAATAACTTGAGACGGACAGAAAGAGAGAGCAAGATACAGAGACACAGCCTGGTCTCACTCGCTCACCTTTGTTGATGAGAGGAGAGAGAAACGCCTCCTGCGTCTGCGGTCCGCCGTGAGAAGAGGCGGAGTCCAGTTCCTTCGACACCGCCCCCAAACTGTCCAGCCAGCTGTGATTGGTTGTGGTGACCTGAGGGGGCGTGGTGTCCATGTCACTGTTCAGCAAACTGTCCGCGGATTGAGACTTCAGCAGACGAGAACTCAGCACTGTGATGTGAGAAAGAAAGAAAACGTGTGCTTGGTCATTTGTAACAGCTCATTTACATATAGTCTCAAGTCTTAAAGGTTGCAATGCGAAGGGGTCTGCAAAGGTTGCAGAGTTGCAATGCAAACAAAGCCTGTAAAATATGCAGGTCAGAGTAAACTATATATTGACCTTACTTAAAAAGTAAAGATTAAAATACAATTTTAAAATAAACCTACTAAAACCACATTTAGAAAAAAAAAAAAAAAATCAATTACTAAAATAAAAAAAATATAATTTATATAATTTAAAAAAAAAAAACTAGTTTTTAATTTATATATAGAATTTAGAGAGAAATTAAAATAGAAAGAATAATTTATATATCAATATATACGCACAAATATATATATATGTGTTTTATATATTAAAAAAATATTTTAAAAAGTAATTTAGTATTTTATTTAAATATAAATAAAATACCGTAATATAATTTCTAGAAATTAAAAAAATATTTTATTTTCATTTATTCAAAAGTTATATATAAATGTATGTAAAAATATAAACTCTTGTACTCTTGTACTGGCTAAAAGCCATCTCGGTCAAAAATGAGAATGATTCTGAGTGAATGGTCTCGACACATATTATACGACCATCAAATACTTTTAAATATAAAAATTTAATAAAATTTAAATAAAATACCTTAAAGTAAAATTTCTATAAATGTAAAAATATATATATATTTTTATTTACTTAAAAATTAATAATAATAATAATAATAATAATAATAACATAATTACATGTGTGTGTAATATAACCACTGGCCTTGAAGCATGTGATGACAGAGATCCCATTTAAGAAATTAAAATAGAAAAATATTTATATAATCAATGAATATATATATATAAATAATAAATACAATCGTGTTTTATATATAATGCATTTATATTTCAATAAAAATAAAATACACTGAAATAGAAATTTATAGAAATGTAAAGATAATTTTAAATAATTAAAAAAAAATTCAGTTTGATTTTTATTTTTTTCAGTTTATATATATATATATATATATATATATATATATATAAAAAACACTTAGAAAATGTAGAAAATAAAAGTAATAAAAATAACTTATTTTCATTCATTCAAAAATTATATTTAAATATATGTCAAAATATAAAAGCCTGTATTTTATATATAAAACAAATAAATAACAAAAAAGGAAAACAAAACAAAAAAAAACAAAAAACAAACAAACAAAAAAAAAACATTTTCAACTTTCTATTTAGATTTATCCAAAATTTTGAGAGACTACAAAAAAAAAACAATTATAATTACATATGTGTGTGGAAATATATATTCTGTAATTTTTTTTTAGGTGGAAAACACATTCACACACCTGGGCGGCAGCGTCCGTTCTTCAACGGTGAGCTAATGGAGCATGCCGGGATTACAGGAAATGGCCACAGGAAGTCCTTGTGCAGGCATTTGAGGGCAGTAACGAAGTCGTCAACCCGTGCGACCCGCGTGCGCTCCCGACACAGCCAGCCAATCAGCTCGAAGCCCAGCTGGGCGGAGAAACAGCCCAGATCCCGCAGTCTGACCTGCTCCAGCAGGTGCCGCGCGTGACGCCACAGCATCATATCAATGTAGAGATTCTCCGCAGAGTCACTGTCCTTACACCAGCGCTCTCCACTGATGACACAACAACACATACACACATCACAATTCACTGGAAAATAGTATAATGTTTACCATTTTTTATTATTAACTAATTTTTCACTGGAAAACAAAAGAAGAGTGTTTCTGTCTGGTAAAGTTGAGATCGTCTATGTTGCGTTACCCTTTGGAGGATGGGCCGGACGGCACGCTCAGGGTCTTCTGCAGGTTGAATTTTCCTCCGGCGATGCTGTCGGCCGACTGAGACAGACTGATGCTGCGGTTCCTGAAGAACTCGAAGCCGCCGGTGGAGCTCTGCTCCTGCAACACAATCACACACATCAGACATCAGCACAGGAGCTCTAACATGCATAACATGCATAACATCATCATCATCATCTCACCTGTGTGGTGGGTGTGCTGGGCGGAGTCTCGCTCTCCCCTGAACCAATAGCCTTGAGGAATCGGATCATGTGACGACACAGATCCCATTTGCCCTGTTCCAGAGCCGTGTTAAAGAGCAGAGTGGCGTGTTGACGACTGACTGCAGGGACCTCCATATTCTGAGAAGAAAACACAAGTAATAAAAGTTATAGAAATAAATAAGATTCAATTAGATTCCCCCTCCTCCCTTTTCTATTGTCTAATTAATTGTCTAATTAATCTATTATCATAAAGTTTTATGTTTATTCAGTTCATTCAGAAAAGATCCAATTGGAAATGCAAATTTTATTATAAAATGTAACAAAAATAAATAAAATAAAATAAAATAAAATAATACAATACAATATAATAATACTATAAAAAAAAATCTGAGATGATCAACCCTGAGAGCAAAATATATAAACATCGTCCACACTTTAAACTACCAGTTATGATTAGAAGACGTCTTAAAATTGATTTTTTTTAACTGGTTAAACAAGCTGCATTAAAGAATCTTTATTTCCTGAATCGATTCAAGTGAATGAACTGTCTAAACAAACTGATTCAATACTTTTGCTAGCTAATATTCACTATTAAAATCAGATATCAATGATATCAAAAAAAAAAAAAAAAAAAGGTAGCAAAATAGGCATTTTTTTAACAATATTTGTTATAATACAAATTTGTAAGAACTTTTTTTAAATGATTAATAAAATTTTATAGGATTTTACTTTAAAAACAAGTAACATTATTTCCATGTATTTTTTTTTAAACCACAGAAATCATTTAGGTTAGCATGTTAAACTAATGGATAATATAGAGAGAAAAAAAAAAAATCACTTCAACTGGGTTAATTAAAATTAAATTAACTGAAAATGGAAAAGAGAAGAACATAAATGGTGAGCAGCTACAGTAAAGGGTGATTTAGCATTTAGCATAAGTGAAAACCAATATTTTTAAAAATACACTACTGTTCAAAAGTTTGGGATCAGTAAGAGGTTTTCTTTGTTCATTAAGGCTGCATTTATTTGATCAAATAATATTGTGAAATATTACAATTTAAAATAACTGTTTAGAACTCTCTGATAAATAAAAAGTTCAGTAATGATGCTGAAAATTCAGCTGCACAGCACAGAAATAAATTACATTTTAACACATATTCACATAGAAAACAGCTGTTTTAAATTGGAATAATATTTCACAATTTAGCATTTTTTACTGTATTTTTAGATCAAATAAATGCAGCCTTAATGAGCAGAAGAAAATCTTACTGATCCCAAACTTCTGAACAGCAGTGCAAATCAAGTATTTTGTTTTTTTGTCTCACCTGCAGGATGATCAGGTAAGACGCGGCCGTGTCCAAATCCTGCGCCATCAAGCACTCCTCGAACAGGTCTTTGGGGTTCCCCACGGCGGCGAACAGGTAGTTCCACAGGGCATATTCGGTCTTGCGTGCGCAGTGGACGATGGTCTGCAGGAAAAGCGGGAATTCGGTCACGAACTTGGCGACGGTGGGCAGCAGAGGGTCGGGGATGGGCTCTCGGGACGTGGCCTCCTCCTCCAGCACCACGTGCACCATGAGCTCCAGGACGTGAGGGAAGTACGGCAGCGTCGCGCAGGACTGCGCCAGCATCAGCGCCTGCTCGCCCAGGTTCCGCACCAGCAGCTGCCGCAGGATGTGGTGGAGGTAGATCTGGGACGTCCGCTCCACCGTGCAGAAGGGGAAAAGCGCCTCCAGCGAGGACGAGCCGGGCCCGTCGAACAGCACGGTCTCGTTGGAGGCGCCCAGGATGAGCGCGTCCTCGAAGAGCACGGTGAGCGGGTAGATGTTGATGTGGAAGGGCAGCATGATCCGGCGCGACAGGAACGAGTGCGGCTTGCGGTGATCTCGCGGAAACAGAGGAAGCCACACTTTCATCCCCGCCTCGCCGCACGACAGCCACAGCGCCTCCATCAGGTGGCGTTTCTTGCGGTTGTTGCGGCAGGTGGTCCAGACGTTCTCCACGCACTGAGCCAGAACAACCGGTGGACAGAACGGGAGCTGCCGGAGGAAGACAGGTGTGAAATTCAGATTGTAACAGTAATACGGAGTTGCTATGTGGTTGCTAGGGTGTTCTGGATAGTTACTAGTTAATTACGAGCCACAAACCAAACCAATCAGCTTTGAGGTGAATCACAACATTAAAAACTTTGATTTGAAGGAAAAAGCCATTTAAGGGCACAGTTCACCCCAAAATGAAAATAGTCATCATTTGCTCTCCCCCATGTTGTTCTGAACCTGTATAAGTTTCTTTCTTCCCATAAACACTAAAGATGAGATTTTTAAAAATATTGGTATCCAAATAGTTGCCGATAGCCATCGACTTTCATAGTATGGGGAAAAAAAAAAAATGTTCCAAAATGTTAACTGCGTTTTTTTAAGTTAAATGCTGACATTGACTTTAATAGTATGGGGACAACTACGGAGGTTACCGTCAACAGTTTCATTTTTTTTTTTTAACTATCCCTTTTAAAAGAAAGAAATACAATCCCATTAAACATTGCAAATGATTTAATCTAATTTAAAAAGATGGATAAATATAAAACCAAATAAAATATAAATAAATACAAAAATAAAAAAAGTTAAATAAATAAATAAATACATAAACTATTGATTTAAAGATGCTGATTATTAATGTTGAAGTGTTCTGAAACAAGATATTTTACATTTATTGCAAAATATACTGATTTAAATTAATAAAATAAAAATAATAAAATGTAAAAATAATAAATAAAAATAAAAATAATAATAATAAATAAAAAAAAATATATAAATTTTTATAGAAAAAAAAAAAATAAATAAAATAAATAAATAAATAAATAAATATATTATATATATATATATATATATATATATATATATATATATATATATATATATATATATATATATATATATATATAAATTATATTCAAATGATATTTTTTATAAAAATACATATATGTATCCCCTGCTTAAACTTGCTTAAAGTAATTTTTTAAAACAGTTTGTGAGCACAAGGAATGGGCGGAGCTCTTCTGGTGTGATTCTCTGATTGGTGGAGATGTCTCTGCAGTAATTCTGCTGTTAAATGTGATTATTTTTATGTTCAAAATCAGTTCCTCTATGGAGAAAATGAACAGGATTTTTACTTCCGTAACCCGACTGTTGTGCTCTAAGGCATTCGGGTGAGGGGAGGGGCATCAAACTCACCAGCTTCGTCTGATTGGCCGGCGTGTCCTTCTCTCGTACCTGTGGGCCGGATCGGTCTCTCTGCAGCATGATCAGCTGACCGGCCAAATTCAACAGGATACTCTCAGCCGAACAGGCCTGATGCACACACAATGGTGCCTCATGAGTATACATACGTATATGCATATGTGTGTGTGTGTGTGTGTGTGTGTGTGTGTGTGTGTGTGTGTGAGAGAGAGAGTGTGAGAGTACCTGCTGCGGGGCTTTGAGTGTGATGCCAGTTTCTGTTCGTACTGATGTGAGAGTCACAGACACCACCAGACTGGGATGAGGAATATACCGGGACATGGAGACCTCCTGCAGCAGCTCCACACTGGCCGACGGGTTTGGACTGAATACAACAGAACAATCAAGAAATGTTCATGACAAAAGCAAGAAACATCCACACATCTTCCAAACCGCTCGATATAAGGAACATAAAACAGCCTGGGTCATATCTATAAAGCATCAAAGTACTTCAAACTATAGAATTAAATCAAATTATTCAGTCAGACACACCCCAGCATTTCTGCTGACTTTTTCAGGGTTTAGAAAAATGTGATTGATGCATTAGCTCATTCAGAAAAGAAAGGAGACATTAGGAAATGCTAATTAGTACTACAAAAAATAAACCAAAAAGACGCATTAGGAAATGCTAATTTTTATTACTAAATAATAAAAAAAACATACATGAAACAAAAATAATAAAAATAAAAAATAATAAATACATTACAAAACATAACATTTGGCAATTTGGAAATGTTTATTATTAAAAAATTATAAAAACAAAACAAAAAATAAAAATACATACACATGAAGACAAATTTAAAATGTTGAATTATGTGTAAATCATGTTGCATTTCGTAAAAACAAACAATCTGAAAAGCATATAATCTGTAAATATCTGCAAGTATAGAAACTGATTAATTAATTTAAAATTAATTTTTTACTTTACTCATTTAAATGTAGCAGCTTTTTTGTGAAAATAAATGACATAGTTTGGCATAGTATGTCATGACATAGTTAATAATAATTGTTGTGTTTTTATGGATTATTATATAATAAACTAGCATAGTATAATTTAATTACTGATCATCTATTTAATTATTATTACTCCATATATATGTGTGTGTGTGTGTGTGTGTGTGTCACCTGTCATGTCGTCTCTCGATGCTGTACAGGCAGATGGAGCAGTCGGCCCGGAACAGAATCACCACGTTACGAAACACGTTCAGCAGCAGCGTGTCGGCGTGAAGTTTAGTGACGCTGGCAAACGCGTTATCCAGGTTAGCCGTGCGCACGTATAACCTCAGCTACAAACCAAGAAAACATGTCAATTAATCAATGCACCGTTCAATCAGCACTGAGAAATCAGAGGAATATTTCTTTAAGTTTTCTTGCCTCTTCCTGCCGCTCGATGAAATTGTAACAGGCAATAACAACAAAGTCATTCCACCACGCGAGACCTCCCGTCACCGTCATATTCTGCTCCTGAAAACACAAACAATGTTAAAATGTTTTCATCACAAATTCTTTAACAAGTGAGTTTCCTTTCAAATGAAAAGACAGTGATGTAGACATGTTTACCTGTGTGACGTTACCAAACAGTTTCCACTTCCTGGTATATAAGGAGTAATGTGCAAATCCACGGCGGCCAGCGACGGCCACACACTGACCTGACCAGTCTATAGCTGCGAACTAAAAACACAAAGATACGTATGTTTAACAACAAAAATGTACAGAATTTCAAATACATCTTGGATGGCAGTGAATGCGTGCCGTCAGAATGAAAGTCCAAACAGCTAATCCACACCACTCCAGTCCAGTTAACATCTTGAGAAGACAAAAGCTGAAACAAATCCATCAAGATGTTTTTAACTTCAAAACGTTGCTTCTGGGTAAAATATAATAAGTTCATAATCCATAATAACGCTTCCTCCAGTTAAAAAAAAAAAAAGTCCATCTCCTGTTGTCTCTCACATCAAAATTCAGCCACGTATTTGTTTTGGCTTGTAAATGGTGGTTGATCTGTGCAGATTTCTCTCCTGATTCAGACAAGATCACTTTTTTCACCAGGGAAAGCATCACTATGGATTATGGACTCAGATTTTAGTTAAAAAACATCTTTAAGATGTGAACTGTTGACGGACTAAAGTGGTGTGGATTACTTTTGGATTATTGTGATGTTTTTATCAGCTGTTTGGACTCTCATTCTGACGGCACCCATTCACTGTAGAGGATCCATTGGTGAGACAGTGATGGAATGACAAATCAAAGTATCTTGGTTTAACTTTGTCTGTTACTTGATAGAATTTTGATAAAATCCTCAAAACAATGACTTAGTTGACCCAAAAATGAACATTAGCTGAAAATGTGTTTATCCTTAAGCCATCCAAGATTAGGATGAGTTTGTTTCTTTATCAGATTTGGAGAACCGTGTCATTCCATCACTGTCTCACCAATGGATCCTCTGCGGTGAATGGGTGCCGTCAGAATGAGAGTCCAAACAGCTGATAAAAACATCATTTAAATCCACAATTAATCCACACCACTCCAGTCCATCAGTTCACATTTTGAGAAGGAAAAAGCTGAAACAAATCCATCATTAAGACATTTGTAACTAAATTACAAGTCCATAATCTATAATAACGTTTCCTCCAGTGAACGGTGCTTGATCTGTGCAGATTTCTCTCCTGATTCTGACCAGACCACTTTTTCATTGGAGAAAGCGTTATGAATTACGGAATCATATTTTAGTTAAAAACGTCTTGATGGATTTGTTTCAGCTTTTGTCTTCTCAAGATGATAACTGATGGACTGGAGTGGTGTGGACTCTCATTCTGACGGCACCCATTCACCGCAGAGGATCCACTGGTGAGACAGTGATGGAATGACACATTTCTACAAATCTGATGAAGAAACAAACTTTCTAATCTTGGATAAACATTTTCAGCACATTTTAATTTTTGTCTGAACTGTTCCTTTAAGAGTTAAAAGACGGTTCTTACCCTGATGGGCCAGTTTGTCTCTAGATATGTGCTGTGAATCTGCAGAGAGAGGAAAAACACATTTCAGACTCCAAGACGCACTTTTATCTTATGCAGTGAGTGTGTGATCACGTACCTGAACCACCTGCCAGTGCTTGTGGCCCAGTAAAGTGCTGAGACCCTGAGAGAGAGGGGTGGACGCTGAAGGTCGGCGCACTGGACTGCCGTTGTCCCGTGTCGGGCTCTTATCCGAAACGCTGTGAGCCTGAGTCGGGTCTCCACAGGTCAGATACAACCGATCCTCTCCTTGGAGCAACACCTGCTCCTGATTACTCTGATCACAAATGCACATAAAACCCATCGCACTTACACAAATATCTGACACACATCTGATCATGTTGCATGTGTAAACAGCACAAACACTGCATTTTTTGCTATCAAAATTTCAAAATGTAATGCATGTGACCAATCACGCGTGTGTTTCTCTCACCGTGCATGGGTTGACGGTCAGTGCGCTCTTAATGAACTGAAACTGCAGAATGCCGGCCTGCTGGAGTTTCTCGTCTCCTTCCGCTCCGTCGGGAACAGGAGTTGCGTCCGTGCTGCCGATTACCCACAGATGATATCCCTCCACACCCCAGCTCTAAAACACATTTCACACACATGCATTTACACTAATACATAACATGTGATATATATATGAGATATTTATGTGACCCTGGACCACAAAACCATTCATAAGGGTCAATTTTTTAAATCTGAGCTTTATACATCATCTGAATAAATAAGCTTTCCATTAATGTATGATTGTTAGGACACGACAATATTTGGCTGAGATACAACTATTTGAAATCCTGGAATCTAAAGGTACACAAAAAAAAAAAAAAAATATTGAGAATATCACCTTTAAAGTTGTCCAAATGAAGCTTTTAGCAATGCATATTACTAATCAAAAAAGTTGATATATTTACACACGCTGATATGTTTGCACACTCACCATAGAGCTGATCTTCAGAGGCTCTTTCTTAGTGCCGTCTGAGCGATAGCTGCATCAGGAAAACACCAAGAACAACAAGCGTAAACATCAACATTCAAAACTCACTACTGGAGTGAACTGTCTGGTTGATGGGTACTGCTGACAAAGTAAATCAGTGGGGTGAGCGTGTTTGTGCGACTCACGCAAAGTCCTCCCCGAGTGTGCAGATGAGATGAGCTCCAAACACACTCCACAGAGACAGACCGCCACAGTCCCACGTCACCATGGCAACACTGCAGTCCGGAGACCAGCGGATCATCTTCACAGGGCCCGTTTTATTCCAGATATCTGGGAGCGCAGAGAGAACAACATAAAGATGCTAAAATGAGCTGATAAAGTACTTTTGGGAATTCTGATTGTTTGTGGTTTTCCCCCTATATATATGTATTATATATATGTGCACATATATACACACAAACACAAGAAAATCTATAATATAGTATTACGTATATTATAATAAATAAACAATAAATGACACAAAAATATTTTATGAAAATAAAACTGGAAACAAAACTGACAACAAAGTTATAAATGAAACAAATTATTAATTTTTGCATAAAAATAAATGAAAACAAAAATTAAAAATATAAAAACTAATATACTAAAAGCGGAAAGCACATTGCAATAATTACTGAACATTTTAAATATAAAAATAAAAGCTATTTAAATAAATTTAAAATAACAAATTTCGCAATAGTATATTACTAATACCAAAATAACACTGCTCTGAACATTAATTGAAAAGTGTCAAAAAGTTATTGCAAATTGTTTCTTTAATTTTTAACATTTTATCATTTAATATCATGTCAGCTACCATGGATATTGTCAAGGCAAGTAAAATATAAAAATGACCAAAACACACACACACACACACTTTCAAAAGGTTTTTAAAATTAATGTCAATAATAATAATAATAATAATAATAAAAAGTACAACTAAATCTAAAATAAATAAATAAATAAAACTAATACAGTTTACAAGCAGTGACTAATACAGTGGCAAGCACAAAAACTACTACAATTTTTTAAATATAAAAATAAAAGCTATTTAAGTACATTATTATTATTTTTTTTTTTGCAAATTATCATTTCTTTACCAGCTTAACCAGCTACCATGGATATTGTCAAGACAAGTAAAATATTAAAAAGGGCAAAACAAACAAAAAAACTTGTTTTTAAAATTAATTTTGAAAAATTGTATAAAATCTACAAAGAAATCTGGCCACACTTCATAAAAATCAACTGAATAAAAAAAATTAAAAAAAAAAAAAGTTTTACATGAGTTCAAAAAATCATCTGGAATTTAATTACAAGCCCTAAAATATGGAAATCAGTTTCAACCTTGTACATCATATCTATAAATGATTCAAACAGTCTGACAGATGTTACAGAGAAAAACAGGATACTTATTATCTATTATACAGCACTAGCTGTAATCTGACTGGCTACTTTGTAAGCTGATGAGTTGATACAAGTCAATGTAACAAAGTTACAAATGAGAAACACTTCTGAGAGGAACTAGCCAGTGATCTGACTGTCATCAGATGTGTGTCAGATGTTGATGTTCCCACAGCAGCCATCAGGGGGCGTCAGAGGATCACAACCCAACACCGGATCAGAGAGAATTGTGGGTCTGAGGTTAAACGTACTAACAGTAAATAAAAGGATCATCCAGTGTGTGCAACAAAGGCTGCATGGCTTTTGTGGATTGTGGGTTGGACTGACGACACTTCCTGTGGTTCGACTACTGTTTAATGTTAAACACTGCGAGTGGTGAGTGTCTCTCTCACCTGGGTAGTGTTTTGGGGTTAACTCCAGTTTATGAGAGAGCTGCATCGATCCGGTAGAGCTGTCAATCATGTAGACCAACACTGAACCACTGCAACACACAATTAATACAAGTGTCAGTAAAGACATTTATAATGTTCCAAAAGATTTCTATTTCAAATAAATGCTGTTCTTTTTGAGAGTACAGCCTATATTGCACATGCAAAGGCCCGGATTAAGAACACCGGGAGAAGTTGCCAGGCCACGGGAATTTATTTTAATATTGTTGTGTCCGAGCATCTGCATCATCTTACTGAAAGACTGGAATATACTCTCAAAATATCATTAAAACTGTCAAAACATTTCGACGTCATTCTCGCAATATTTCGACTTTATTCTTGGAATCTTACTTTTTTTTTAAAGACAGCACTAAAAGGCCATCGTAGAAAACAGCTCATTTAAATTTGAATTTTTTTTTTTTTTTAACAGTTTTACTGCATTTGATCAAATAAATGTAGCTTTGGTGAGCAGAAGAGACTTTTCAAAAACATTACAAAAAATGTTAATCACCCAAATTTAAATGCTAGTGTATTTTCATTACTTCTGAAAGTTTTCTTAATTTTAATAGACTACACAACTTAAAAATCCTGATATTTCCCGGTTTCCAAAATAAAATGGCAATGCGCAACACACACCTTGCGCATCCGAAGGCCATGAGTCTGTATTTGTTGTTGACGGCGACGCACGTGCCATCAGAGACGTCTGCGGCCCAAACCCCTTGCAGCTGCTGCAGAGAAACATGCATGCATGCAATATTACCACATCAAAACAAACACAAAGCGCACTAAACGTATGTTGCATTCTTAGCGCTTCCACAAGAGGCCCAATAGCAGACATGAGCAAAAACGTCTAAGACTGTTTTTCTATTGTCTGATCAACTAGCCTGAAGAGCGTCATGACATGTTGACATGTTCACTAAGTAGCAGCTATTTGAATAATAATTGTTCAGCAATAAATTCTCTCTTACATCTGTGGCGAGTCTGTTTGCGGTTGGCGTGATGAATCCGAGTCGGCCGTCATCAAAGACGACAGCAAATCCGTCCAGCGTAGCGCAGTACTCCATATCCCGAATGTGAACACCGTCCAGATCCAAGCACGGCCCTCCTAGAGTAAACACACAGACACGTCATACCAAAGACAAACACACGGGAACGGACATGCGTTCATCGGTCAGGAGCGTCTGGAGAGTGTTTGCGAGCGTTTGTAAAGCGCGCCTGACCTCTGGAGGACTGCAGGTCGAGGGAGAACGGGATGGTGCACAGGTTCACTGCTCTCCTGCCATTACTCACACTGTCCCAGTGCAGCATGTGCAGGTAACCGTCTGCCGTCGCCACTAACAGATCCTCCTGCAGCGTCTGCAGACTAACACACAGACACACAGAAGCACAAATCAGTCCACCAGATGACCAACGCACTTCACATTTACAAAGATATATAGTCCACATAAGTGCATTAATGAAAAGTCTAAAATAAGACAAATTAGGAACAATGAGGTGATGAAAGTGTGACACAAATGAAAACTCTTATATATTTGAGCTGCTTCTTTGTCTTTATTCCAGCTCTGCTTACTCCAGATTAGGATTATTATTAACTAAAAATAAAACTACTAAAAGATTACTTTGTCCATTGAAATAAAACTGAAGTTTAAATCTAAATATTAAATGACAAACTTAATGAAAATTAGAAGTGTTGCACTGGCAATAAAATGAAATAAATTTAGATTTAGCATTAAAATTACTAACTGAAAGTCAACAAACTAAAACTGAAGTAATACTAAAACTAAAACAAATAAAAATACATGTATATCTAAATATTAATATTTAAAAAAAGAAAAAAAAATCTAAAAATAAAAGCTAAAATAATGTATAAGCTATTTTTTTTAAATTACAGTTACTTCACTAAAATTTAAATAAATTAAAAAAAGAAAATAAAGAATAAAAATATTAAAATTAATATTTAATATATTTAAGAAAAATATTAACTAAAGTTACAATAGATCCAAAAAGAAAAAAATCCAAATATAAACTAAACTTAAACAGTACATCAACGATACTAAACTAACACTGGACACACACACATATACATAGAGACGTTATATATTATATTACACAGATGTATAGATGAGTGTATTTCCCCCCCAAACAAAATACAATCAAATTGTGCTCCATTTCTCTGGGACTAATCACAAAGTTAATGAGTGTTACTGATCATGTTACACTTTGTCAAATGTTCTTCTTCCACTGAGGTTCAAGATGCTCTTTGGATCATTCAGACTGTGTTTTGTGTGTTTGTGTACCAGCTGATAGGAGCCTCCAGGTCGACAGGTTTTTTCATCTCTAGGGTCAGAGCTGGAGCGCACTGTTCCTCCTTATAACCTGGAGTCACCTTAACACGAGCACTGCCCCTTAAACACACACACACACACACACACACACACACACACACACACAAGAACAACATAATCCATTTAGTCTGAGAACTCATAATGCTTCATTACACACAACATTATAAAACACACATTCCCAGCTCATTTGTATTGATAGATTACAGGAAACCTACAAACACCACAAGCACATCGACACAGAGATACAGACAGAATGTGTCTCAGACACGTCCTGACATGACAAACGCTGAGATTTGAGGAACAGCAGTTCTCTGTGTGTGTGTGTGTGTGTTGGAATTTCAAAGAGTCTAACTGAGGTCAATGTGTGTCACTGCTGTGGGCTACAGGTGTGTGAGAGAGTGTGTTGGACATGTCTTTGCAGGAAAGTTGACAAATGCATGTTCTGCTAAGAGAAACGTCATGTGTACGGCAAGCCGTTTTAAAATTTAATCTAAAGCCATACTAGTATCCATTTTCATGCTACTAGTACTTATTTTTAAGATACTAGTATTTTTCCCATTAAGTACTAGTACTTTTTTATTAGCTACCAGTGATTATTCTTTAGGTACTAGTGTTTATTTGTAAGGTACTAGTGTCTTTTGTAAAGTTACTAGTACTTATTCATTAGATACTAGTTCTTATTTATTAGATAATACATATTACATTAGACACTAGCATCTTTTGCAATTATTACTAGTAACAATTCTTATCTTACTAGTCAGATCTGCATTTTTACTTGTCTTATGTTATGACTAGTCAAATGGCCACAGTAGAGTTCAATTAAATATTTTACTTGTAAAATAAAAGTTCTTACTAGTAACATTTTGAGTAAGTACTAGTATCTAATAAATGTGTCCTAGTATCTATTGAATAAATACTAGCAGCTAATCAATAAGAACAAGTATGTAACAAATAAATACTAGTATCTATTTAATAGGTACAAGTGCCTAATGAATAAGTACTAGTAGCTAATAAACAAATACTAGTATGTAATAAATAAGAACTAGTATCTATTTAACAGGTAAGAGTATCTAATAAATAAGTACTAGTATCTAATGATTAAGTACTGGTATCTAATAATAGGTACTGATATTTTAACAATACGTAATAGTACCTAATGAACAACTGCTAATAAATATAAATGATGTACTAGTCAACTGGAACACATACTAGTCAAAACTGAATGGCTGATATCTCAATGACAGATCCTCATTGAAGTCAATGGCAAAAATGTCAACTTTTTTAATAGTAACAACAGAATAGTTACTAGTCACTACTGAAATAAGTACTAGTATTTATTAAATAAGTAATAGCATCTACTTAATAGGTACTAGAATCTATTGAATGAGTACCAGTGTCTAATAATAAGTACTAGTATTTATTAAATAAGTACTGGTCTCTACTTAATAGGTACTAGTATTTATATGAATGAGTACTAGTATATTTTTAAAAGGTACTAGTACC